>SNQJ01S0023408.1:68987-87338 GCA_010110895.2 Picea sitchensis
ATCCCTCCCTTTACATTTGGAAGTTGTAGCTACCTTTGGAAGTCATTACTTCCCTTGAACAATAACTATTGATTATTTCTCATATATTGTGCATGGTGTATTGGTGTAACTCTTATACTATTGTTCATTTATCATTGGATATAGTTGAATGGTTTAAGTATAAGTTGAAAAAGGTTTTAAATTGTACTTGATACTAATTCACCCCCCTCTTAGTATCAACAATTGGTATCAGAGAAGGTTGCCTTCAAAACGGTTTAACCACTAGAAGGAAAATCCCGAGCAGAGATGGATGACCATGAGCACATTTCAAATGGGATTCACAAATTTGATAGAAGAAATTATGCATACTGGAGTGTTAGGAAACATTATCAATAAAAGTATTTTTGTTGAATGCAATAATCCTAAGTTTTTTTAGTTGCATCATCAATAAAAGTAACATAATAACGAGATCCACCAAGAGATGATACATGAGCTGGTACCCATACATATGTATGCACAAGATTTAACCTTTCAATCTTCTTTTCTTTTCCAACTCTGATAATTTGACTCTCTTCTATTTTCCATAAACACAATCCTCACAGAAATCAAAATCAATTTGTTTAAGATCTAGCAATAAATTTATTTTGTGAAGTATCTGCATCCTCTTCTCACTCATGTATCTAAGAGTATGATGCCATAGTGTTGTATCCACTCCTGTAGAAGCTAAAGAGATACAAGAATCAATATTACCAGTACATAAATACAATGTACCTATTTTCTCTCCTTTTGCTATCATCAATGATCCTTTGGTGACCTTCCACGCCTTATCTGTAAATATAGATATACAACCTTCACTTTCCAACTCCCCTGTTAAAATTAGATTTGTCCTTAGATCTAGTACATTTCTTACCTCTTTCAATAACCATTAGTTTTCATTCTTTTTCTTTATTTGTACCTTACCCCTTCCAATAATTTTGCATGGTGCATCATCACCCAAATGAACCTGTCCAAAATCAACTTGAACATAATCTAGAAAATGTTTCCTATGGGGTATGACATGAAATGAAGCCCCTGAATCTACTACCCAAGGCTCAGAAATATTATCTACAGAAAGAATCAAAGCATCTTATAACACATCACCTGTTACATTTTCTTCTTATTTTTTCTCTTGTTGTCCATCTCTTTGTTTCTTTGGAGCTCTGCAGTCTTTCTTTAGATGTATTTTCTTCCCACAATTCCAACACACTATCTTTCCTAGTCTGGATTTGGATCTTCCCTTTCTAGAATTCCCATAGTTCCCTGAGCCATTTCCTCTATCATTTTGTCTTCTCATGTTCTCCACAGTGAACGCATCACCTGATGTCTCACGTGTGTTTTTTCGTCACATTTCGTCGCTAAGGATAACACCAACAACATCATCAAATTTTAGAGTGTTTGAACCATAGACAGAGTTACTTACAGCCATGACCAAGCCATTCCAACTTTCTAGCAATGAGCACAAGATTAGAAGATCCCTCACCTCATCATCAAAGTCCACTTTTACAGAACTTAGCTGATTAGTAACCATATTAAATTCATTTAAATGATATGCAACATACCCACCTTCTAACATCTTCATATCAAATAATCTCTTCATTAGAAATACCTTATTGGACACCGATGGTTTTTCATACAGTTTAGTCAATGCATCCATCAGCTCCTTCATTGTCCTTTCTTTTGAAATATCGAAAGCCATCGACGATGCCAGGCTCAGTCATATCGTTCCTAATTCCTTTCTTTCAAGAACCTCCCATTCTTCGTCCTTCATGGTCGTCGTCTTCTTTGATATTCCGCCCAATGGTAGGAATAGATCCTACTGATATAAATAATCATCCATCTGCATCTCCCATAACTAGTAGTTTTGGTCGTTAAATTTCTCGACCCTAAACTTTCCATCTTCTGCCATTTCTCCCACTCGAACTAGGAACCCTCTTTTCCTATGAGTTACCTTTCGCTCTGATACCAGTTGTTAGAAAAACAGGATCACAGAGAAATAAAATAAAACAAATGAGAAAATAAAACACGGAAGATACATAATATAATAGAGACACAAATATACATGGTTCACCCAGTGTGGGCTACGTCCACCAGAGAAATTTTGAGGTCCTTCCTTTATTATTATCCGTAAAATGAAGGGATACAGTCTACAACACACCTGTTGTAACTTCCTCTTCTTTCTCTCACAGTCTCCTCATATTCGCAATAATACACAGTCACAATACAATTCCCTCATAAAAGAGGGTTATCTTGTAGGGAAAAAAAACCTAGCATAATCTTTACCGTCAAATCTGTGACTTAATGATGAACGATCAATATTGACTATAAAATCACAATATATATTTACAAGACAATTTTTCCTTCGGGGAAAAGCCCCTCTGCAAACCCCCAATGTGGAGGGGTGTACAATCTTCATGGGGTATAAACACAACTGAAAACAAAGACCTCTGAATCACGATGATAANTGTATTGGTGTAACTCTTATACTATTGTTCATTTATCATTGGATATAGTTGAATGGTTTAAGTATAAGTTGAAAAAGGTTTTAAATTGTACTTGATACTGATTCACCCCCCTCTCAGTATCAACACGCTCCTGACATGTCTTCCACTATATCATCTTCCTGAAGGTTATGTATAGTCCTCATCCTATTTCCTTTAAAAGTATAATATTTATACATGTGATCCCCCTCTCATACCCAACACTTTATGGGTTGTTTCCTTGGCCTTTTCCCCAAGGAATATGTCATATTGGGCTCATTTTGTGATTTCTACCCTTTCCTATATGATTGTGAATTGTTCCTTAATAAAGGTGGCTTGAATCCTTTATTCCTTTGATCCATCTTGGATTTTTTTTTTGTCATCCAAAGATTTTTGAAAATATGGTCTTGCCTTACTCTACTCATACTAATACTTAGATTTTCTCGTGGATTCTTCCAAATTCTTGGGCTCACTAAACTAAATTTAATCCTTGTAGAATGATGGTAATCCACTTAAAAATATCTTTATTGTAACCTTCGCATCCTTGATGAAATCCACATACCTTAGAAGCTCCAACAATTTCTTCTCATACTCTTCCATGGTCATGTTTCCTAATTTAAGCTCAAAGAATTATTGAATTTTCTTGTCATAATAATGCTTTGACAAGTATTATTGCTGGAATTATTTATTGAAATGATTCCAAGAAATTATCTACTTGTCAATATGCTTGAATTTCTTCAATTGTTCCCATCACATGGAATTTTTCCCCTAAAGATTATATACGGAAATCCTTTCTTCGATATTTGATGAATAATTCTGTAGATGAAAATATTTTCTCGTGCCCAACAACCAGGATTTAGCTTCTTCTCCCTTCCTATATCTTCATAAAATGTTGGTGGCTTAAGCCTCCTGAGATATCCTTGCAAACTATACAACTTGGGCCTTCTCCTTTGATGTCTGATATGGGACCCACTGGGGCTTCTCTTTGATTATGAAAATGAAGTTTCTCTTATGGATGAATGTCTAGGTGAATTGATCTGAATTATTTTTTAGAATGAAATCAAGGCAAATATATAACAATGAATTATAAAAAGATATTGCAAGATACACAAAAATATTGAAATAAACACAGAGATACAGTAATGCACAATTTTTATTAATGAGAGAATGTACAAAAACTGTAAAATTATTGAGTGAATAAATCGCTAGAATGGTGACAGCTTATCTCTGAGAAGAGATGTGATGGATATGCTCATTCACAAGAAGATGAGTAAAATGAGTCTCTAAAGGAATTTTTACAATAAACATGAATTACAAAACCATAGACATCCAAAAACATAACCCTATGAGATGAAGGGCCAAAAATCACGTGGGCCCTGTTGGGGTAAGTTAGTACATCAACTTCCTGGGGTCGTAAATTTTGCATACGATCTCAATTTAGGGCGCATGATAGCTCGTTGGAAAGGTATTGATGAGGAGATTCATTTAATAGGCTCAATAATAGACTTTGGATATCATTAAGGTTCTTGATCGTGAAAAAACATTGTTTAGGCCCTCAAATGGCCCCAAAAGTTTGGGACTTGAAAAACTTCTAAAAATAGTAAGTTGCCAAAAAAATGTTTTGAGCCAATTGGAATAGGTGGGTGGCCACAAAGATCCTCATATATCCCCCATTAGGGAGTAATGGTCTCCATTGTGTTGAGTTCCCAGGGGAGAGGGGGAAGTGTTTGTTAAATCTGAACCTCGGTGAGTTGCTTGCCTTGCTGGAGAAGTTGCATTGCTTGGCTTGTGGAAGGTTGTCAAGAACATGATGTTGGAAGGGTTGGACCTTTTTATCTAGTATGGATACATGATTTGACTGTGTGGAAAAGGAATATTTTCACTTTGCTACAATCTTGTTGACCTGCTTCTGCTGGATAAAAGGTGCTTGAACTCAGGCTGTAGTGGTTGCAGTGTCCTTTTGTTCACCTTTTGAATAGATTTTTAAGAGGATGAAATTTGTGGTATGAGAGATCACTTTGCAACATTTTTTTATTGGTAAAGTAGTCAGAACTACCTCTAGTATCCTGCAGGGTTGACCCCCCATAATAACAATGACTCTACGAGGTCGAGCCTCATAAGCAACATGATGCCTCCACATATATGGTTGGCCTAAAATAACATCACAGACTTCAAGTGGGGAAATATCACATAGTACCTCATCCTTGAAGGTCTTGGTGTCATATGATAGGAGACATTGTTGGCTAACACTAATATCTCATCCCTGGCGAAGCCATCCGATGTTGTATGGATGTCTATGTGGTGTTGTTGGCAAATCCAATTGCCTGACGACCTCTGCTGAGATGAGGTTATTTTGGCTTCCGCTATCAAAAATAAATTAAAGCGGGGTCCCCTTCACCTACATATGTGAATGGAAAAGGTGCTCCCCCTCCTCAGGATCCTCTGGTTGGATTGTTGTGGTCACGATAGTGGAAGTGGGTTCTGCATCAATTTTATATCTTATTTTATTAGTGTCTGAATCGAAGTCTGATTCGGGGCTCGGCTCTAATTCTTTGAGCTCGGCCACCAATGATTGTTTCAAGTGACATTCATTGGTGTTGTGCCAAGGGATTTTGTGGAAGTCGCACCACTTCCCAGTGTCCTTCTTCATCTTCTCATTACCCTTATTTTTCTATGTCTTGGACTGGTTTTCTTGAGGTTGATTGCTCTGTGAGTTAGGGATGCCTTTACCATACTTTGGTTGTTGTGGATTTGCAGACCCAAATTCCCACTTGTTCTGTTGCTTAAATTTATACTCTATTTTGACAACATATCTATAAGTGGCTCTCAGTGATGAGATGTCCATAAAATCCATTTCGGTTTGGATGTACATGTGTAGATCCCCTCGTTATTTCATAACCAGATGTCGCTCAGATTCTTTGATACCCATCTTGGTGCACAAGGTATGGAAGGTATTTGTGAACTCTGGTATTGTTTAGTACAACTTTTGATGCAGCATGGTCCATGTCATGTACTAGTCATCATAATTTCCCATAGGGTAATATTTCTCCTTGACCACATCCATAAAAAATTCCCAAGTGGGCTCGACCCCAAATATTCCAGAATCCTATTTGGAATTTTTCTCCCAATAAGTTTCCCACCAATGTTTGACATGGGGGAGAGACTTAAGGAGCGCAAAGGTGATCTTTTCTCTCTCGAAAAAATTGTGAACAGAGAAATAACCTTCTAGCAAATTTAACCACTTTTCCAAAGTATCTACATCGATTTGACCTTCAAATATGGGGATATAAAAATTAAATTGTACCTTGAATGGGGTAGTGTCTCCAAATAAACTACGTGGCGAAGATGTGTATGTTATTGTCGACAATCGTTGAAGGATTTGGGTAAAATTCTCCAACATCTCGTTCCTCTATTGCACGAGGGCTTCCACGAGAAACAACTTGATGAGATATTATTCTCTCACGTCACTCTTTTATTCTGCCATGGGAGGCCGCTTGGTCTGACGAGAGAGTTTTTCCTCAAAGGAAACTAGCTCGAGGCCCAACTCTCTGTACCTTGACCTCGTCAGGGACATGCACTAAGAAACGACATTGAGCAGCCTGCTCCAATACCACTAATCTAGATTATTTTTTAGAACGAAATGAAGGTAGATATATAACAATGAATTATATAGAGATATTGTGAGATACAAAAAAATATTGAAGTAAACACATATATATAGTAATACACAGATTTTATTAATGAGAGAATGTACAGAAACTGTAAAATTACTGAGTGGATGACTCGCTAGAATGGTGGTAGCTTATCTCTAAGAATAGATGTGATGGCTACGCTCATTCGCAATAATATGAGTACAATGAGGATCTGAAGCCCTTTTTACAATAAACATGAATTCCAAAACCCTATACATCCAAAAACCTAACCCTAGGAGATGAAGTGCCAAAAGTCATATGAGCCTTGTTGCGATAAGTTAGTACATCAACTTCCCAAGGTCATAACTTTTACATATGATCTTTATTTAGGGCACACAATATCTCGTTGGAAAGGTATTGACAAGGAGCTTCATTTAATAGGCTCAATGAGAGACTTTACCTATCTTTGAGGTACCTGATCGTGAAAAAACATCGTTTAGTCCATCAAAATGGCCCCGAAAGTTTGGGACCCGAAAAACTATTAAAAATAGTAAGTTGCCAAAAAAATGTTTTGAGCCAATTGGAATAGGTGGGTGGCCACCGAGATCCTCCTAGATCATGAATGGTGATTCATACTAAAAATTATTGATATCCTCCACCCTCTATATTCATCCATCCTATCATGAGATATGTGCTCTTCCACATGATCTTCACTAGCTACATGTATTAAGCTAGACTCCTTGTTGATTTGCCTTTGAAGGTTATTCATACTCTGTAGTAGCTGAGAATTAATTTTTTTTTTCTCCTCTTGATCTTTTATCAACCTTTCATTATTTTATCTATAGCTTTTCACTTCCCTCTACATTCTCTTCATCAACTCTAAGGGTTCCACCCTACTTCTATGTCCATTGGACTATGTTTATGAATTTCATACACTGATATTTAATCCTATGATTTCATATTTGTGGTTGTAATAACCTTGTGCATCATCCATATATTTAGTCCTTATTTCTAAACCTAATTTATGTCCTTCATGTACCTCTAATTCTGCAAATATGTGCATGCAACAATTACTATTAGGATTATGCATATTGTAAAATATTTCATTAATTAGGTTACAGGTCATCCTTCATTTACATTTATGAAGAACACAAATGCACTCATTTAAATTCCAATCCTTCAGACATATTCTCTTCTGAATCATCTTTCCAACGGATATACTCATGCCTCATTCTAATTTTAGAGCTAAAAGTTATAGCTCTCTAAATTTTGTCATTTCTACTCAATTGTGACCTATTCTTACTAGTGCAATTTATCTGAGAAACCATTATCTACCATCTTTAGAGGAAAAAATGTCAAGAACCAATTTTTTTTTCATATTGAGCCCAGATAATATTTCTGATTTTGAAAACATGACAACTTTAATATTCGAAATTTGATACTCTGGTTAAATTCAATATGATTTTAGAATTGATGACTTTGGACTTTTTATATTTTCTCTAGACTTAAAATTTTTAGCCAAAATTGAATATCTCCCAAATGAAAAACTGGGAAACACTTCCTCAAGACAAAGTTTTATGTATTTTTAAGGAGGTAAAATGTAGAATAAATGTTTTTTCTAGATTTGTGATCTTGGGTCTCTTTTCCTCCAAAGATTTCAAAAGTACCCCAAAAAGTGTTCAGGAATAGTGTATTTTTCCTTGTTTCCGCATCTTCACAACGAACCCTTTTGAATTTTTCCAGAATCCCAACTGGGTATATTCATACCTATGTTTTGGGGACTCCATAAAAATTTCATCTTTATTTGGGTCTCGGTCACTGAGCACCACCCATATATTTAAAAACTATTCATTGCAATTTTCCAGAGAATTGAAGTAGAATTGGCCCATGGCCCTCACTAACACTTTTGTATCCCTCATCATTGTGTACATGCCCTTTAAATATCATATGAATTTATTTTTTTCTAATCCTTCTATGGACAAAACAAGTTTTTGGATCCATACTTTTTAATCCTTGATGATCATTAAAAACCCTTCATCAGTGACCAACGAAATCCTTGTATCAATGATCAACGAAATTGCTTGTATCGGTGATCGAAAAAAAACCTTCAATTGGCGATCAATGATCGAAAAAAACCTTCTATTGGCGATCAGAAAAATTCCTTGTATCGACAAATGAAAAAACCTCCTCTCAATGATAGGTGGAAAATTTTATATCGGTGATTGGGGAAAAAGTCTCTATCAATGATTGACAAAAACATTTCTATCAGCGATCGACGAATTTCTTCACATCACTGAACTCATTTAACATATAAATTTATGACCAAATCCATGTTGGATCTAGACCATTGATCTCAATATTAATGTGATCTTGACCGTTGATCCATGAAACTTCGTCAAAATCTAAATTCTTCTTAGGTGATCTTGAAAAATATTTTTACTTCATCGAAATTCTCCAAACCTACATATGGATCTTGGTCATTGATTTCTGAGTGGATTGTGATTTGGGTTGTCGATTCATGAAACTTCACATTCTACATGAAAAAATGAAATTTGACCTCCCAAACCAATTTTTAACTCTGCAACTTGCATATTGATGCTATTAATCATCTCTTCAACCATTCTTAGTGCAAAATCAACCTGAATTCTCTTACAAATTTGGGGATTTCACTCTAATTTTACCATTTTTCCCAAATTCAACACAAACAAACTCTTCATTAGCAAATTTACCAAATTTGTGTTGGTCTTTGGCCCATAAGGGTGTGATGTTGAAACCTCACCCTGATACCAATTTGTAACATACCCAACATCCTTGTTGGGTCACGTCACTACTAAAAATGACTAGCATGTCGATTCAAATGTGGAAAATATGTGCAGCATGACATACATGCATGCTATTATCATTAATTCTTAAAAATTGTAAACGTTTAAAGATGCACAACAAAAATTAAATACACACAATGACATTCATACATATTAAATACAGATTAAATGTTGCATTTTTTCATAGCATTAAACAATAAATAATACAGTGATTAAAATGTTGATCTTTAAAACACAAATTACACAGTCGATTGTAGACGAAGGATGTTCCTCCCAACCGTAGGCTTTGTTTCACTAATTATCTCTACAAAAATCTAATTTGATATGGGGCTATGAGTCCAAAAAGACAGATAGGACCTTATAGGTGTCTACAATCCACTGTAACAACTCAAATAGCAACTGATGCAACTCCTATAGCACTTCCAACCACCCAAATCTCTTCCCCATCACTCTTCATAACCCAAGGGAGGAGATTTCCTTCTCTACATCGTTGTCTCTCATATAATCTACATTCCCTCAAGGATCAAGGAAAAACTAAATAGGAATATTGCTACTAGGATATCCAAGAAATCTAGCTACAATAGGAGTGCTCACACAATAAGCTCACTTGATCTTGGGTAACTTTATCAATAGAAAATCACTCACACACATAACAACTTCATTCTCAACATAATTACCAACTTCAACAAGTTGTCTTCTATACACAATATGGTTGGCCACTCTTTCTGAGCATCCATCTCTATTTTTCCTCACTTCTTTCTCAAGTATAAATAATTCTCTTACTTCCTACTCGAATGCCCTCTTCCCCCATGTTTTCTTGACTCTTACTCTTTCCCCTAAATATGATTACACTCAACCTGTGTTGTCATAACTGAGTTGGTTTACTTTCTCACCCAATATATTACATGAATTCAATGATTGAGTGCTATATAAGTCAAGGGATAAATGGATAAATGAAAAACTAATTGATGAATATGGATTATGACTCAAGGCATATGGAAACCCCTCAAAACCCTCATTAATCCCTCTCTCTTGTGGAATCCTAGCTCCCCATTACTCCAATCCTTACCTATCTACAGTTGGCAATGTATCTCATTTTATTATTTTTCACTGTACAATGTTTATGTATTACATTGCTTGGCCCCTGTCCATTCATAAAGTTTACGAATGTACAATGTTGCAGTAGAGATCAAAACTAGGGTGTTACATTGTCATAGGTTGTCTAACAGATTTGAATGTAGTAAATACAAATGTTGATTTGAATATCATACCATTAGGATATTATGATATATTAATTGGAATGGACTAGTTTGAAAAGCATCATGTTGTCCTAAATTTCCATAACAAGACATTTGCATGTCTTGATGAAGAAGGAAAGCATAGCATTGTGCAAGGAATCCCAAGACACATCTCTATAAGGGATATTTCAGCCTTACAGTTGAAGATATTTTTAGGAAAGGGTGTCAATTGTATGTAGCTCGTGTGGAGGAGACAAACAAGACCAAAGGGCCAAGTATTGAATATTTTTTAGTATTGAAAGAATTGATGATGTATTCAAATAAATACAAGGATTGCCACAAAAGAGGGATATAGATTTATCTATTGATTTAGTATCAGGAGTTTCCCCAGTATCAAAGACTCCTTATATAATGAGTACACCATAATTAAAATAATTAAAAATGAAACTAGAAGAATTGTCGAAAAAAGGGTACATACACCCAAGTGTTTCACCTTGGGGAGCACCAATAATCTTTGTGAAAAAGAAGGATTGAACATTGAGGCTATGCATTGACTTTAGACAGATAAATAAAGTCACTATGAAAAACAAATACTCTCTACCTAGAATTGATGACCTATTTAATCGGCTAAGAGGAGAAAATATATTTTCAAAGATAGACCCAAGATTAAGATATCATCAAGTGAGAAACAAGGAGGAAGACATCAATAAGACATGTTTTAGAACCAGGTGTTGGAATTATGAATTTTTAGTGGTTCCATTTGGACTGACCAATCCACCAGTTTCCTTTACATGCTTACTGAATGTCATATTCAAAAGATATCCGGATAAGTTTTTCATTTTGTTGGATTACATACTTATTTATTCCAAGTCAGAGGAAGAACATGAGCATCATTTGAGATTGGTGATACAAGTTCTAAGGGGGCGTCAATTGTATTCCAATCTAAGAAAGTAATATTTTTACCAAGAGAAGATACAATATCTAGGGTACATCATATCAGAGGAAGGCATAGCAATGGATATAAAGAAGATTGAATCCATTAGGATATGGCCAACACCATATAATGATTCAAAAGTTAGATCTTTTATGGGATTAGCTAGATACTATATGATGTTTGTAAAAGGATTTTCCAAGATTGTTCATCTCATCACTTATTTACAGAAGAAGGGAACTAAGTTTGAATGGACAACATAGGGTGAAGAAAGTACTTAATAGTGCACCTGTTTTGTAGATTGTTGATCCAAATGAAAACTTTGTGGTATGCATGATTCATGCAAAGGACTTGGTGGATTCCTCACTCAAAATGGACATGGAATTAGTTATGAGTCAAAAAATATTAAAGAACATGAGAGGAATTATTTCACACATGATTTGGAACTTGTTTCCATAGTTCATGTATTGAAGATGTGGAGGCATATTTAATGGGGAAGAAATTTGAATTGAGGAATGACCACAGTGGTCTGAAATATATGTTTGAGCAACCAACTTTAAATGTTAGGAAAACAAGGTGGCTCGAATGTTTAAGTGAATGTGGCTTTGAGATCAAGCATATCAAAGGAAAATAGCATAAACTTGTTGATGCACTCAACAGAAGGGTACATATAAATAATTTTACAACCATTAGTATGCATCAATCAGATTTAAAGTGTGGAATTTTAGATGTTGTTGTTACATACTAGCATTACTTAGAGGTAAAAGAATGATTGCAACATGAGAATGTAAAATATAAATGTAAAGAGTATAAGATGAAAATAATGGAGTACTTATGCATAAAAATAGAATTTATGTTCCTAATTATAGATAACTAAGGAAGTTGGTGTTAAAAAAAATGCATACTTTTCCACATGTCGGACATCCTAATTACTAAAACAAAATTGCATAAATAAGAAGCCAATACTTATGGCCATGAACGAAGAAGGAGTTTGTTGATTACATTTCCATATGCATGGAATGTCAAAGAGTGAAGGCTGAGCGTAGACACCCAATAGGTTTTCTATAGCCATTTCCAATCCTAGAGTGGCAATGGTAAGTGGTAACAATTGATTTTATCACTTAATTTCCCACCATGATTCAATAATTGTAGTGGTGGATAAATTAACAAAGGTTTCTCATTTTATTCCAGTCAAGATGACTCTTAAGGCAACCAATATTGCAAAAAGTTGCATGAAAGAAATTTATAGATTTCATGGAGTACCTAAAGAAATTGTTCCAAACATAGATTCAAAGTTTACTTCGAACTTTTGGAGAAGATTGTTTAACGAGATTTGGTACAAATCTAAATTTTAGTACAACATACCATCCACAGTCAGATGAGAAAATAGAAAGAGTCAACCAAGTGATTGAATAAATGTTAAAAATGTATGTTATGTATAAGCCACATAAGTGGGAAGATTATTTTCATTTGGTTAATTTTTCCTACAACAATGGGTATCAAGATTCATTAAAGAAGATCCCATTTGAAGCTTTGTATGGTAGAAAATGCAATACTCCAGTAGGTTGGGGAAACCCAGTAGACATAGTAGTACTTGGGATAGAATTGATCAAGGAGATGGAAGAGCAGATAGTTAAAATTAAGTAGAATTTGAAAGAAACACAAGATACGAAAAAGAGTTATGCGGGTAATAGTAGGATATCCAGACAATTTAAAGTGGGAGAGCATGTATTTTTAAAAGTGAAGACCAATAAATTCTCATTGAATTTGGGAAGTTGTACCAAGTTAGCAACCAAATTTTGTGATTCATTTGAAATATTGGACAAAATAGGATTGGTTGCATACATGCTTTCATTGCCTACTTCCATGAATGTGCATAACATATTTCATGTATCTTTGTTGAAAAAGTATGTACATGATGATAACCATGTCAGTGATTGGACTTCGATTCAAGTGGAGCCATAAGTATACCTATGAGTGAATCCAGTTCTTATAATGGATTAGAAGGTCATGGTGCTCTGGAACAAAACCATAGGGAAGGTAAAGGTCCATTGGACATGTTACATCCATGAAAAAGTGACATGGGAGTTGGAAGATACAATGTGGTAGGAATACCCATAGTTGTTTTTTATTTTTTGATAAAAACAAATATGTATATATGTACACATGCGTGGTGATATGCATTGAGGACAATGCCAAAATAAGGGGAGGGGAATGTAATACCCTAGTTTTGAGTCCTAGTATTAGTAATGTATTTTTGTTTATTTGATGAAATTCCAGAGTGTCTGTAAAGTTGAAAGGCCAAAAAGCCTAGCAATATAATACTTTGAATATTAATAATAAAAAAGCATCGTTATCTGCAATACAAACAAGGACAGAGTTATAGGGGAGTATGATTCCATGATATAGGGGGATAAAGGAGCTAAGCCAATTTTATTATATTTTATTCACCCATCTTGGAATTAGTTGGGAAAAGTGGTTGCGTGAGATTCTTGGGGAGGCCATGTGGTGCATTATTGCAGGTAATTATATAAATCACAATTTTAGTTGTTGGGGGGGGGTTCCTCATTCATTCTCCATTCATTCCACATTCATTCTTTCTCATGTTGGTTCTTGGTTTTTTGGGATGGAGACAAATTGTTAGAGGTAGAGAACCTCTCTAGTTGGTTGTAGGTATCTATTGGTTCTTCCAACAAGAAATTAATGCATGTGTGCATATGAATGATGGAAGTAGGGTAAAATTGTCCATAGTTGAGAATCCTTGGATTTTCTAGCATTGATATTTCCTTACCAATGGAAATGGAGCCCTAGAAATAAATGGAATAACCTAAGGGCCTGCATTGCAAAGAAGGGGGTTCATTTCTTTGTTTGTGGAGGCTAACAGGGAAAGAGAGATGGAAAACTAGTATTTGTTGTGTGGTTGAGAAAATTTTGAGAGCTTGATAGGTGACTGGTGTGTAAATATCAGATTCAACCTAGGCATATGTCCTTGTGGATTAATAGCCCCAAATCAGGGGTGGTCTATTGTAGAAATTGAATGTGAAACAGATCCTAAGGTTGGGTGCAACGTATGACATCTGCAGTCAATCGATGAACTGTTTATTAAAGATAATTTATATTTTATGTGTTTCTCTATATTTGTATTTTTTTTGTGTATTTACTTTGTACTATTGATACAGAAAGACTTGGTTGAGTTTTAAGCATGCGTTCAATTACAATTTAGGAATTAAGGATAGAAGAAGAAGTTAATGAGAGAATATTGCAGCCATCATAAATACTGTAGATCAGAAATTAACCATAAATAACAACAAGGTTGTTAACAGAGTTCCGCAAGATTGCCTATGTTTTTGGGGCTTTGTCTCAGTGGGGGATGATTTCTTATTAATATTCAATGCTTCAAAAGTACATCAAAATTGCATCAAAAATATTACAAGAAAGTTTGGTTGTGTTCTTTTAGACCTCAAGAATACAACACAAATGACGACACTGAAAAATATTGAGCGTAGCTCCCGAAATTGGCCTCCAAAGTTCACTTCCTCAATGGCTTCCCTGCATAAAAATGGCTTCAAGCTTCACAAATTCCTCATCATTTTGTTAATATGAACCTATTGGACTATCAAAAACCTATGATTTATATATATCTTGAGTTGGGGATCCTATCCCAACTTCCTCCCAAGATCTGGCCTCAAATCGGGCTCCATATCCCACAAAAATGGGAAAAATCCAATAAAATTAGTCTAATAATCTAAAAAAAACATACAATATAGTTTAAAACACAAATTTGGGGAAAATGCATGCCAGCCCCCTAAGTCTTTGGGCTTATGTTCATATGGGAATCACCATGTGTCCTCGGGTTGGGTCGCCCCCCTCGTCTTTGGCCCTTGGTTCCGAGTGAGTGCCCTATGTCCATTCCAGCTGCCAAAAGTGCGTCGAGTCCTGGTCTAGCACCTTGGTCAGGTTGTATCCTGCCCTAGTCACGGGCTATCCCCCGTCGATCAGGTCTTATCCCCTCAAATCCACACCAATCAACTTTAAATACATTTTATTCACATGTTTAAACAAGAACCACATGTGCCCTATTGGCTAGCATGGGGAGTTTAAGTTGTTTATTGTCTAGGAGGTCAGGAGGTCGATCCCAATGGAGGTAACAAATTTTTTGACCCAACCAACATTGGCTAAATCCGAGGTGCCAAGTGGCACCCTCTGATTGGGCCACATGTCACCCTATGATTGGATCATACAATCCAATCACCGACACAGTCAGCGCACAATCAGCACCACATGATCATCTTGTTAGCCTACCATGTCACTATCGTATAGCCATGTGTCATACCCTGAGCCTGTCACGTCAGCATTTGTACTGCCAAGTCACTTTCCCAGTCAGTTGCCACATCAGCATCTGTATTTCCCAATCACCCTGCCATGTCAGCATCTATACTGCCACCTGCCATCTATATTGCCACATGGCATCCTATCATTAGGCCACATCAACATTATGTACAACCACATGTTGCATTCGTACAGTGCCACGTGTTAATTTTTGATTGGTTACATCAGCCCCTGAAAATGCCAAAAACGAGTGACATGTGTCACCTCCTTGTGATGCCACATGTCCCTACTGATGTCATGCTGATGTATTGCTGACATCAACAGTACGACCTATTGACTTTGACCAGTAGAGTTTTTTGCATGTTTGGGAAATTAATCAAAACGTGATAACTTTCGCATACGGTGTCCATTTTTGGAAAAAAATTATATGGCCAAAATCAAGGTGATGAGCCCGACGTAATGCCATTGATTTCGTCCAATTCTGAGAAATTTTATTTTTAGGCCTTCCTGGATCCATTTTGCATCATGCCTCCCTACTAAGACCTTTTGGTCCTCCAAAAGGGTATTAACCATTCATCAAGTGAGGGATAGGCCACCCCACTTGTCCTTTGTCTTTAAACTTTGTCCTATGCACCTGTCGCATCATGATCAATTGAAAAACAACCATGACAACTGAGAGCATATTGTTAGCCACTTGAACTCATTCACATCTTACTGAATCCACTACCATCCATGTTGAAAACATTAGCAGCGATAACATCATAAATATGAATACAAATGAACTAATGTGTTTTATGTTCTTTCACGACATTAGCTTATCTTGAAGAAAAGTATGATTGAATTTCCATTCTACAACCATCTCATGTTCATTCTTAAGATCAATTGTTTTACTTGGCACAATTATAGGTGTGTTGCTTGCATAAGTTTCCTTCCTTAATTGTTCCATTGTTTGAAGAGATTGATTTTCTTTTAAGTGATGAGCATGTACAACACATTCATTGCCTTCTTTAGTTAAGTGATATTTATTTTGTTCCCTATAGAATATTGCTTTATGGTCATACAAATAATGGTTTCATAAGACCATTTCACATTCATTTAGTGGCACCACATCACACGTTACCTCATCCACAAACTTTGATGAAATTTCAAAATTTAAAGTGCATTGTTTTGTTATGTGCAATTTATGATTGTTGATTATCCATTTAAGTGAGTAAGGTTTATGATGCATCTTAGTGTTTAATCCTAATTGTTTAACCACTTCCTCTAAAATAAAGTTAAATTGAGATCCATTATCTATCAATGTATCGATATTAGTATGTTTCATTATCACCCTTATATGAAACAATTTACTTCTAGAATCATATCCATCACCAATTTTACCTGTCAAACCAACTGTTGTGATTTTATTCTCATCACCTGAATCATATCTCAAGTCTATTGGTCATGTTGTTATTGCAACTGTTTGCCTCCCTTTCCTCTCTTTGAACCATTTCAGTCTCTTCTCTGGATGCAATTTCCAGCAATGGTCATCATAATGACCTTCTTTCTTGCAATGCTTGCAAGAGACCTTTTCTTCCTTCCTTGTCACTGAATTTTACTTATTTCCATTCCCCTTTATTTTGTCTTCTTTCCTTGAAGACGATTCCCCTGATACACCAACTCTTGTTTTCCCTTATCCAATGTATGTTGCTTGAACAAAAGCCTCATCAAGATTAGTATGTCCAAACATAAATACAGTGTTACGAATATGTGCAGGTAAACCTCCTATACACTTCAGAAGATTTTCTTGTGTATGTAATGGAATATTTAACATTAATTCCATATTACAAAATTCATCTATGTATTCTTGCATTGTTTGTCCTTTTCTTAGTTTAAGACTTTTCCATTCAATTAAATCTTTTTCCTTATAATCCAAAGGATAAAATTGCTTTCTAAGTGCAAAAACAAAATCTTTCCATGATGGAAATACATTACCATCTTATTGCATACCATGTTGCAACTTACTTTTCCACCATATGAGTGTTGTTCCTACAAGACGAAGGGATGCCAATTTGATTTGGTTTCCCTCATCTTTGATTTGTTGCACACTACAATAAACTTCCATTTGTCTAACCAAGTTATCAAGCCTCTCAACATTGACTTCACCATCATACATGGGAAATTTGAATTTAACATCCAGCTTAAGTAATGGCATATCATGTTTATGTTTATGGGAATGTTTTCTTGCGGTAAAATTTTCACGTGTACTTGAAGAAGAAGAAGATTATGGAGATGAAGGAGATGAAGGAGGAGGTTTAGGAGGATCCTCTCCTTCTTCTCTTTTTCCTTGTTTTGAAGATTCCCCTTGGAAATGCCTCTTTCGTTCCAAGTAATCATCACATAATACCTTTACCATCTCTGACATGGAGAAAAATGTCTTTTAAAAATCTATCTCGTTCTGAGACATTCCTTCTTCTGATGCCATCTTCTCACTTTGAGAAGTCATATTTCTTGATCCAATCTTTGGATATCCTTCTACAAGCTCACCTTCACCACGAATTATATTTTCCCTGGTAATCATGCAAACTAAAAAAAACAACTTGTTAGAGTCCTATATTTCATAGGATGAGATGGTGATTGAAATTTCTTTCATCAGTGATTTTATGTGGTAAATGATATTTCATTTTGCAAATAATTTCCCAAAAAGAAAAAGAAACTAGGAGAAAATATGTAGGGTATGCACAGTTAAATTGCACCCTAGGTTGATGAAAATAAGCACTAAATTATAATATAAAGTCTCAAAACAAAAATACTTTTCTTATGTGTCATCGGCGCATGTGTTTACCAAAAATTGGAAGGTGACATGACAGTTTGTCATGTATCATTTAACACTCACACTAATCTCATAGGCAACATCCATATTGT
>SNQJ01S0023409.1:0-24023 GCA_010110895.2 Picea sitchensis
AACAATCCACCAATCTCTATCAAACCAGTGGAAATCTCATGGCTAGAGTGACCGGCTCTATATTGTCCATAAATTATCAATGCATTTTCACAGTGGGTCTTGGCCTCCCTGAAATTTTCAGTTCTCAGATGCAGATCAGCAAGTCTTACATCTACAGAGGCTACTGTAGTATACCCTTCCCAATGTGCCAAAACTGAAATTGCCTATAAAACTTCAGAAGCTGATCCTAAAGAGACTAAATTTGGGATGGGTTACGCGGGCTCCAGTTAAAACAATTGCACCGATTTTGACAATCGTGCAGCTCACAGCATTGAGGCTTGGGCTAGTCGTGCTTTCACAGGCACAGGCAGAGTGTACTGGAAGAGCGAAACAGTCGCACAGACTTTACAAGAAAAGACCTGTGCGAACAGTGCTAAACTCTAAGAAAATCTCGCGCGATTGGAGGAAGAAAACACACATTTGGGTGAAAAGATGGGTTTCAAAAAATTGGAATTTTTGACAATCCAGCGTCTTCCGGCAGATTGGTTAAGAAAACAACAGAGTCGAGCAATCTGTAGTGGAGAATATAATGTACTGGTGTGCAAAAACTCCTTGGTTGCAAATCTAATAACAACAAAGGAAATGAGACAAATGTACAAGCAAATGCATCAATCTACGAGCATAAATGAAAGCATAAATTGTATTATATCACAGATTTAATACGAAAATAATATTTAACAAGCAGAATTTTGGGAAAGAAGCAATGTTTGATATTATTCCCATGAAAAGAAAATGCTCGATCTTATTTCAATAAAAAAATAAACTATTAAGGAGAAAATTTCGCAGCATGTGGGCTTTAAAGTATTACCTGGTAGTAGTACCGTTGCTATGGATGGATGCTATACTGGTATGGATGGATGTTGTACTGGTGGTGGTTCTGCTGTTGGGTTTCTTAGGATCTGGTTCTGTAGCATCTGCTCGATCTCGTGTTGGTGAATCCATAGGCTCTGGTACGACTACTAAAACCGCTGAAGTTGCTACTGGTTCAACTGGATCAACAAAACCAACAAAATCAACGGAATCAACAACTGTATCCATGGCTTCCACTAGGCTGCTAATGAAACTAGATGAGGCGGGACGCGGACAATGCCCTGGATGCCGAATTCAGGAGCGGGATGCCGAATTCAGGAGCGAGAGGAAATTGGATGAGGCAGGACGCGGACAATGACAACTAGTTTAGGTAAAGAAGGGACGTGAAGGTGGTGAATTGATGGCGGGGATGGGTGGGTAGGTGGTGAAGTGATGGCGGGGATGTATGTATGGGATGGCGGGGGTGGATGATGTAGGTCGATCATGTATGGATGGTGGTGGATGGGCGGAGGTGGTAGAGGGGATGGGGCGTATGGACGGGTAGGCGGCCGGAGGGTAGAGATGATCGGCAACGGGAGTCGGACGGCAGTCAGAACGTCATGAAAGGACGACCGGCAAAGGTCGGTTTCGTTTGGGGTTTATCTTACACCTAAACATATATGTGGATTATTCCATGGAAGTTGGGAAGGCACTTTCACGCCGACAGTGAGATGGCAAGCGAGATGGGAAACTGACAATTAAATGACAGAGAGACATTACTTATCAAATGCGCCTTCGAGGCTCCTTCACCTTCGAGGCTCCTTCGCTTATATTTCTAAATTGTTATCTTCACGACTTCCCTCATCTGACCACCACAGACCACCAGGGAAGAGCAATTTTGAGTGCATATTATTGATATTAAATAATTATTGAGAGAGGGGACTGCTAGACTGGTTGGTGTCACGTTAGTAGAAAAGTCTTGCCTTCGCGCCTGGTAAAATGTCAATCACGCCTTCGAGGCTCTTTCTCTTAAACCATTGAAAATTTATGTTTTATATTAATAACTTCATAACATTTCATTATAAATATTGGAGATAGTTGAGCCCCAATTACTCCCTKCTCATTGAGAAYGCATGCATTTTGTTTTGTTTCAGCCTCAACCACTCTAAGACCTAAATATCTTCGTTTTCCCTTCATATTATTTGTGTCTCCAATGGCTTCTTCTTCCAACCCCATCGCTGCGTCTGCAACTACCAGCAGCAACTACTACGATKTTTTTTTAAATCATCGTGGTACCGATGTTAAGGAAACTTTAGCTACCCATCTCTACAAACACCTTATTGTCCATGGACTCCGAGTCTTTCTTGACAAGGAGGAATTGCAGGAGGGAGACAACATACTTGCTCAGTTAAAGGGTGCTATTGGATCCGCCTCTGTCCACATAGCAATTTTCTCCACTAATTATGCAAAGTCAAGTTGGTGTCTAAATGAACTCCTATTGATGTTGGAGTCGTGGAAAACTATTATTCCAATCTTCTACACTGTCAAGCCTGATGTGCTTCGTTGGACGCTCAGTGGAAATGGAGTGTATGCTCGACATCTGAGCCTTCTAGAAGGGAAGAAATCAATTGACTCTAGAACTCATTTACAGAAGCCTAGGTATGACACCAACACTATGGAAGAATGAAGAAAAGGAAGGTTTCACCTCCGAAGCCTTCCTCCCGGAAGAAATCAAAAGCACCCGTAACTAAGATGCATACCACGCTCACTCCAGGTGACTTCAGTTTCCTCCTTGCAACTATGAATGAAGCTATAGAAGAGATAACAGAAAAGAGGAAAGCTAAGCAAGAGACGATGTACAACAGAATTGAAATCGAGCTCCAAGGAGTGCAACAGGCACTTTAGTCTAGCCGAGCAGTCTCCACTGCGCTCCTGCCAGAAGGAACAACAGAAGAGGGAGATGAACTAGTTCAACTCTGCAAGATTGCTACCTCAGTCAAAGTATGCCTTCAAAAAGCACAGGAAGAAACAATGCAGGCCACCCAGACCTTAAAGCAAGAACAGGATAAAATCATTAAGAAACGTCAATCTTTGCAACAAGAGAAGGACACCATCCAAGCAAAATTTGAAGAAGACAGAGCGAAGATCCAAAAAGAGAAAGAGCAGCTGCTCACGAAGTAGATCGAGATTGAAGAAGCAGTCAACAGAGAATTTTTCTCTGTAAATGGCTTAGAACAAAAAGCAGAGGAACCCTTAGAATGCCAAGTAATGAATCTTGTTGAAGTTATTCAACAACTTCAACAAAGAGTCATAGAATTAGAGATTCAGACCATACCAGGTACTCCGCAAGAAGAATGCGACCAGTGAGAAATGACTACCTGGAACACAGTAGAAAGGATTAAAGTACTCACTGAGGAATTCAAACACTTAAGTAGCAGAAGTGCACAGATACATGAGAACCTAACTGAGAATCTAGAGTTGCATAAATTAGAGTCGCAGCTCCAAGAGGTGAAGCATGAAGCTGAAAAGCTACAGGTGTAGCTAAAGGCCCTATCACCGTAGAGAAAATGAAGTCGTCTCACGAGCAGTGCATCACACAATAGCAGATCCATATGATCTAGAGCAAGGTAATGGAAGTAACTCAACAAATTTAACCTTTACAAGATAAGGCATGTCAATTATTTATAGAGATTGAGAACCAAGGAATAGAGCTGGAGTAGGTCGTGAATTCAGCACAGCAACGCCTAGAAGGGTCGATGAATGTTGCACTCATCCAGGAATTCACCGAGAAAGAAGTAGTGGAAATGCAGCAGGTCGAAGTAGCTCGAGCCAATCTCAAGGCATTCAAAGTAGAATTGGTCAGACGTGAGTGACTCGGGACGAGTCACAGGTGAGTGTTGGGGGCTTGTTGGCCCTTGACCAAGTTTTGGGAGATACTTGGTCATATTTGACTGCTTTTGGGACTTCCATGCCCTATTGAAGGAAGCGCGCAATACAAAGCATAGATTATGGGATCTTGGCCCACTATGGGTCCTTTTTGGGTTTTGGGGATAATGTAATGGGAAAGGGATGCCAGCTTGTGCGTTTACCCACGTTTAGGCCCACTTTTGTAATATATAAATAAGTAGCTAGGTGATGTAAGTAAGTTTGTGGAAGAGAGACTAAGTGGTTAATAGGCTTAGTGCTAAAAGTGATCTGTGTGATTGACTTGCAGAGCTGAGTGAAAGTGTTGTAAGTGCTGAGTGTATAGATTGTAAGGAGGCTCTGTGCTAGATCTACTCGAGGAAGGAGGATCTGGCAAGGTGCGTGTAGATCTTTTGTCCTATGCGGAGTAGGGTTTTTGATATCTCTATGTTGTAACCTGATTGATCGAAGCTAATAAAGAAGAAGAGTTGGCGGACGTATCCCCAGGGTGGGGGTGAACCACGTAAATACTATGTGTTATGCTTTGTGCTTATTCTTAGATGGTTTGTATTGCTAAGTGCTTATATGAGATTAGATAGATCTATTCATGCTTTGTGCTCTGAGATGTGAATGAATTTTAGATCTGATATGTATGAAGATGCTTAGTGTTGAACTATTAGATCTAATCCATTTTACTGTTGCTAAGTGTTGATCTAAGTGAATACTGCGATGCTCTGTGTTTTCTGTGAAGTATAATAAGGGTTAAATGTTGATGAATGATCTATTCTGAGTGCTTGGTAAGTGTTATAATCACAGAGTTGTGTCCCAACTAAGGTTGCAGACACCTGAGTCTTACAACCACCCATGCCTCTACCTCGGGTGAGACTTCATCTACTTCGCAGGTGTAGCCAAAAGGGCCGGTAGTTAGGGTTTTGTTGGTGTGTTGTTGTAGCGTTGAACCCTGGGTCTCCCCCTGTGCCAACAACCGCTGATATATGTTCACATTTAACTGGTTATAAATGACAACAATGAGTAATGAGTAAATTTTGAATGCTAACTAATGAGTTTTATGTAAGAGGGAAGTTTTGGTAAAAAGAGTCCCACACTCATTCACCCCCCCCCCCTCTAAGTGTGGTAGGTGTGTCCAACATTTAACACATAATAGAAGGAGGTTATCATTCATTTAATCTTATACTTGGTCATTTTGCATTTAGAATTGATTCCAAGTTTTTTGTGTTTGTTGCACACTTCTATACTTCCTCAATTATATTTGATTTCAATCTAGACAACAACTTATTTTATTATTTTAAGGCCATACTTGCCCCTTTGATTACCAGTTGATACTATGGACTATTTAGGTAATCCCCCCCTATGGTTGGAAAATTACCAATCAAAAGTGAGATAAGTTTAGAGCAAGGTGGCATTGGCTCAACACCTAAATAGTTAGTCATAGTCCTTCCTTGTTTTTCAAGTGGAATTTCTAAGTGCTAAAAAAGAAGATCCAACCGACCCGAAATTATTTGAAAATGATCTTCAAATATATGTTGGATTCCATCTCATCTTCTATAAGGTTCATAGGGGCCATTTTATTGACATTTGACCATTAGTATCATATCATCTCCTAATGCAATTTTTTCTCGACTTTTTTTGTCATCTAATGATGAAAACCACACCTCTTAGTGTGACATGTGCCTTGTGGCACTGTGAATATCATGCATCCTTAGATGGATTTAAGTTGTCATGAAGTAGAAATCATCCAGATGGATATTGGTGCCCACCCACCTATTCCAACTGGCTCCTCGTATCCATTTTTATTCAGCATGTTCTTCTATACTTCTTTGTAATTGTGGGTTCTACACTTCTGGAGCTGTCTGAAGCCCCACACATCCTCCATGTGGATACAGGTGGCATCCCACGTAATCCAATTGTCTTATTTTGTAAGTTTTCATGTCAACACATCTTGATGTACTTCCAAGGCTGTTTTGGGGCCTAAGTGTTATTTTTTTGGCTCCCCACAATCAAACTGTATATGGAGTTAGTGTTTTATGAAGAAATGTGTAGTTCTTTGAAAGACCTTTCCAACAGGCTATCACGTGCCTAAAAAGAAGGTCGTATGCAAAATTTATGACTATGGGAAGTTGAGGTACCAAATTACACCAACTTAGCCATAGGACCCACATGACTTTTGGCATTTCACCTTCTAGGATTAGGTTTTTGGATGTCTATGGTTTTGGAATTCATGAGTAATATAGAAAATGCCTCTAGAGTCTCATTGTAATCCATTCTTCTTAGATGGATGTGTGTAACAACCACATCTCTTCTCAGAGATAGCTACCATCATTCAAGAAAGTGTTTCAATTCTGCAGTTTTATAGTTTCAGCCTATTTCATTATTTAATAGAAGATATTGTTCACTAGATATTTGTGTTATTATTCATCTCCATGTTTATTGTAGTCAGTATGTTAATCAATTCCTTCCGCTCCTAAATCTATATTAGTGGTATCAGAGCGGTCTGCTCTTCATTTATTTTTCTTCGTGCATGTGCCCGACAAGATCTGGGTACAAGAAGTTGGGACTTGATCCAATCGAGCCATTACAATATCGACAACGTCGATCCCGAAAACAAACCATGGGGGAAGAAAATAAAGATGATGGAGCAGGAGATCCTATTAAAATGTTGCTCGAGGAAGCCCTTGTGTGACAATAGCACAAAACAATGGAAAACTTCATGAAGATCCTTCGAGGACTGTCCACATGAGAAGCATCTTCATCGAACAGCCATACAACCCCCTTCAAGGTAGATGTAAATTTTGATATTCCATTATTTGAAGGACTGATAGATCCAGATGTTGTAGATAAAGGATTGAATCTGCTTGAAGGATATTTTTCTGTCCACAATTTTTTCGATAGCGAAAAAATCAATTTTGCACTCCTCAAGGTTGTTCCCCATGTTAAAGACTGGTGGGATACTTACTCTGAGCAAAGGGACGTGGAGGAATCAACAATGTTTGTGGTAGCCCCTACATGGGATTCCTTCCGGGACGCCATTAAATAAAAATACCACCTTGTTCGAAGCTATAAGGACCAGTACACCAGACGGACCACCCTACGTCAAGAAAGGGACCAGACAATACCATATTTCACCAATATTTTCCATACCCTACACACCAAATCGGGTATCAAAGACTCTGAGCATCATTTGGTGATCAAATACCGCAGTTTTTTTCATAGATACATTCAAATAGAAATGGAGTTCCTAGACATCGCCTCATTGGGCATGACTTAGAGATACACGGTCAAGATGGAGCATAAATTTAAGGAGAAATGACGAGACTTTGCATCTTCAAACCCCTCACAGTCGAAGCAGGGAAAAGGCAGCACCAACCCACATAGCAAGGGACCAAGTCAATATGGTCACCCTCAGGACAATCAGTCAAAGTCGCAACACAATAAGGGTAATGAGAAGACGAAGGACACGGGAAAATGGTGTGGGTACCATAAAATTACTAGGCACAACACTAAATAATGTTGCTACAAGCAGTCCCTTGTGGTCAAGCTGAAGGCTTTCGAGTCAGAGGCCGATTCTGATTCTGATTCAAATCCTGAAGGAGGGAAGCGGATTATCGATGCTAATCCTAGTGCCACTGTCACTACCACCAAATTCCGGCTAAGCAAACCATAAGAACAAGAGGAATGAGAATGCCTCTTTCACTCACAGATGTGGGTCAAGGGGGCTACAATTCATTTCATTGTCGATAGCGATAGTCCGAAGAAACTAATTTCAGCAGAGGTCGTCAAGTGGTTACACCTGCCAATGACACCGCACCCACAACCCTACACCATCGAATAGCCTCGTCAAGGAAGATATCTTCGTGTCATCCAACAATGTCGTCTACCCTATGACATCAAGAATTTCAAAGATGAGGTACTGTGTGATATTTCTCCCCTTGAAGTTTGTGATGTTTGTTTAGGACAATCATATTTGTGGAAGCGCCATGTTGTGTATGAATCTAGACCCGACAATGTTATTATTACTTTGGGTAGACAATTGTATAGGATCCCAGAGGTAGCGCCATCTATTTTTGTTTCTTTAATCTCTGCTAAGAAATGCAATAAGGTCATTTCACAGACCGAGAAGTTCGTCTTCTTTGTGATCCGTGCTCATAGTAAGTAGAAGGTCTTCGCCACATATATGGCCTCTACACAACACTTCTCTTTGCAGCAGAATCAAGTGGATGGGATCATGGAAGAATACAGAGACAAAATCACCTCACCTACAGGGGTACTGACACACTGCCAAGTCAAGCATCCAATTGATCTGACCTCTGATGCACCTCTACCTAATGGACCATTCTGTCCGCGCTCGCTGATGGAGAATGAAAAAATCGAGCGTAAGATCCAAGAGATTCTTCAAAAGGCACACATCAGACCCATCTCCTCCCCTTATGGAATCCCGATTGTACTGGTGTAGAAGAAGGACGATACTTGGCGACTCTGCATTGATTACAGAGCCTTACACAAAATCATAGTAAGGAACCACTACCCCATTTCAAGGATTGATGGTCTTCTTGACCAACTCAAGGGGGAAAATTTCTTCAGTAATATTGACCTAGATACATAGATACGTTCAAACAAAAATGGAGTTCCTGGACATCACCTTATTGGGCATGACTTATAGATATGCGGTCAATATCAAGAAAAAATTTAAGCATAAATGATGAGAGTTTGGATCTGCAAACCCCTCATGGTTGAAGGAGGAAGAAGGCAGCCCCAACCCACATAGCAAGGGACTAAGTTGAGATGGCCTCCCTCATGACAAACGATCCAAGTCGCAACACAAGAAGGGTAATGAGAAGACGAAGAAGGACACGGGAAAATGGTGTGAGTACCATAAAATTCCTTGGCACAACACCAAATAATGTTGCTCCAAGAAGTTCCTCGTGGTTGAGCTGAAGGCTTCCGAGTCAGAGGCCGATTCTGATTTCGAGTCAAATCCTGAAGGAGGGAAGTGGATTATCGATGCTGAACCTAGTTCCACTATCGTTACCACCAAATTCCGACCAAGCGAACTAGAAGAACCAGAGGAAGGGGAACACCTCTTTCACTCGAAAATGTGGGTCAAGGGGGCTCTGATTCATTTCATAGTCGACAACGATATTTAGAAGAACCTGATTTCAACAAAGGTCCTCAAGTTTCTGGACCTTCCAACGACACCGCACCTGCAACCCTACACCATATACTAGCTTCGTCAAGGAAGAGATCTTTGTGTCAGCCAACAGTGTTGTCTTCCCTACGACATCAAGCCGTACCGTGTGAAATTTCTCCCCTTGAAGTTTGTGATGTTCTTTTAGGACAACCATATTTGTGGAAGCATCATGCTGTGTATGAATCTAGACCCCACAGTGTTATTATTACTTTGGGTAGACAATTTTATAGGATCCCAAAGGTAGCGTCACCTACTGTTATTTATTTAATATCTGCTAAGCAATGTAGTAAGGTCATTTCATAAACCGATAAGTTCATCTTCTTTGTGATCCGTGCTCACAGTACGAAGAAGGTGTCTTCCACATCTATGGCCTATACAAAATGCCTCTCTTTGCAGCAGAAGCAAGTGGATGGGATCATGGAAGAATATAGATACATATTTTCCTCACCTACAGGGGTACCGACACACTACCAAGTCAAGCATCCAATTGATCTTACCCCCGACGTGCCTCTACCTAATGGACCAATCTATCAGTGCACACTAATGAAGAATGAAGAAATCAGGTGTAAGATCCAAGATTTTCTTCAAAAGGGGCACATCAAACCCAAATCCTCCCCTTGAGGAAGCCCAATTGTACTGGTGTAGAAGAAGGATAGGACTTGGCAACTCTGCATTGATTACAGAGCCTTAAACAAAATTACAGTCAGGAACTACTACCCCATTCCTAGGATTGATGATATTCTTTACCAACTCAAGTGGGAAAAGTTCTTCAGGAATATTGACCTAGATACATATATACATTCAAACATAAATGGAGTTCCTTTACATCCCCTCATTGGGCATGAATTATAGATACGCGGTCAAGATCGAGCAGAAATTTAAGCATAAACAATGAGAGTTTGGATCTATAAACCCCGCACAGCCGAAGCAGGGTAAAGGAAGCCCCAACCTACACAGAAAAGGACCAAGTCGAGATGGCCTCAATCAGGTAAATCAGTCCAAGCCACAACACAATAAGTGTAATGAGATGACAAAGAAGGACACGGGAAAATGGTGTGAGTACCATAAAATTTCTTGGCACAACACCGAAGAATGCCTCTCCAAGCAGTCCCTCCTGGCTGAGATGAAGGCTTTCGAGTCAGAGGTTGATTTTGATTCCAAGTTAAATCCTAAAGGAGGGAAGTGGATTATCGATGCTTAACCCAATGCCACTTTCACTACCACCAAAGTCTAGCCAAGCAAACTAGAAGAACCAGACTAAGGGGAACTCCTCCTTCACTCACAGATGTGGGTCAAGGGGGATTCGATTCATTTCATTGTTGACAACGATAGTCAGAAGTACATGATTTCATCATAGGTTTTCAAGTGGCTCGACCTACCAATGACAATGCACCTGCATCCCTACACCATCAGTTGGCTTTTTCAAGGAAGAGATCTTCGTGTCAACCAACAGTGTTGTATGCCCTACGACATCAAGCCTTTCAAACATGAGGTACTGTGTGATATTTCTCCCATTGAATTTCGTGATGTTCTTTTAGGACAACCATATTTTTGGAAGTGTCATGTTGTGTATGAATCTAGACCCCATAGTGTTATTATTACTTTGGGTAGACAATTGTACAGGATCCCAGAGGTAGTGCCGCCGCCTACTGCTATCTCTTTAATCTCTACTAAGCAATACAGTAAGTTCATTTCACAGACCGAGAAGTTTTTCTTCTTTGTGATCCATGCTCATAGTAATTAGAAGGTCGTCACCACATCCGTGACCTCTACACAATGCCTCTCTTTGCAGCAGAAGCAAGTGGACGATATCGTGGAAGAATATAGAGACATCTTAACCTCACCTACAGGGGTACCGACACACTGCCAAGTCAAGCATCCAATTGATCTGACCCCCAAGACACCTCTACCTAATGGAATATTCTATCGACACTCTCTGATGGAGAATGAAGAAATCAAGCATTAGATCCAAGAGCTTCTTCAAAAGGAGCACATCAGACCCAACTTCTCACCTTGTGGAAGACAGATTGTACTGGAGCAGAAGAAGGACGAGACTTGGTGACTCTGCATTGATTACAGATCCTTAAAAAAAATCATTGTTAGGAACTGCTACCCCATTCCCAAAATTGATGACCTTCTTGACCAACTTAAGGGGGAATCGTTCTTCAGAAAGATTGACCTAAATCCTGGCYACCACCAGGTTCTCATTGAGCCAACTGATGTATGGAAGACAACCTTCAAGTCTAAAGAAAGTGTCTATGAATGGCTAGTCATGCCCTTTGGATTAACAAATGCACCAACCACTTTCATGAGGTTGATGGATGATGTATTGAGACCCTTCACCAACTCCTTTGTGGTAGTATATTTTGATGACATCCTCATCTTCAATAGAACGTGGGAGGAGCACATGCGACATATTCAACAGGTTTTGAGCACTCTACGATAGCAGAAGCTTTATGCCAACTTGGAAAAAATGCTCTTTTGGCATGAAAAGGTTCCAATACTTGGGCTACATTGTTGATGAGCATGGGGTACATGTTGATCCAGCTAAGATCCAAGTCATTTGTGACTGGCCAACCCCAACCACACTAACTGAGCTTCAAAGCTTCTTGGGACTAGCCAATTTCTACCGACGGTTCATGTTAGGATTCTCCCATATGCATGGGCCCTTAACTAGGTGACCAAGGGAAATGGTAGGGCCAAGTTCGTGTGGGGGAAGGATAAACAAATATTATTCGATGATCTGAAGTGTTAGCATCGCCATTTTCCTTTTTTAGTTAGATTCGGTCTTAGTCTAGTTATGGTCTATGTGTCAAAGCATGTGAAGTCAGGTACTGAACAATGAAGGGGTCGAAGTCAACAAGTGGTCGGTTGGCCCTTGGATTCGGGAAGGGATATCAGAGTCAAAACATGTGTAAATGGTGCAAGTATGTTCCCAAAAAAGTTGAGTCCTATCATAAAGGAAGTTTTACGTGCTGAGGGTCGATGCAAGTTGTTAAATAGAAGTCGCATCAATAATTACAATGACCATCTTCAGCTCATTATTAGGGCTAAAATAATGAAAAATCATGGAACTCGTATCACATATGCCCTGCATCCTTTATCAACTGTACTTTACACGCCCCGAAGTATACTCGTCGCACGGATGTGCTACGAAAAATATTTGGTTCACTTCGAAACATCTAGTCGCCATGAATTCATTGTTCCCTATCACGTTTCCACCTCCCACCCCCTTTGTTATAAATTCTGGATGTTTTGCATGTATTATGTTCACCATTCAAGCTTATGCACTGTTTGTAGTTTTCTCTCGCAAGCCCAGGTTGATTAGAACTATTTTTTTGGGCCTGTGCCTAATCCACAACACGCAAGGAAAATATGTGTTGCACCATGGCAACTTCCCAAAACATAAGGAAGGGCGCGCAAAGTGGAAGAAACATTGGGCCCGAGCCCCAAAACTTGACATTGATCAACGAATATCTGGAGGTCAGAGTGTCCTTTGAACATTTCGGGTGCATGGCCTTTTTCAAGAAAATTCAAGGATTCAATATGAGACTGGCTGAGCAGTTCACACTCAGTTTCGATGGATTCCACGCGATGATCTCAGGTGTCACTTTTCAGTTAATGTAGGAAACTCTGTCAACTAAAACAAAGATCCTTCTGCATGGTGAAAGGTGGTTTAAAGGCATACCCTTGGATGTGCGGTGCTATGAAGAATTCATCAAGTGAGATTGTTTAGGTGGGAAAGTCGAGACAGGCATTCCAAGTAGATATTTGCAGGAACCTTTTCGGAAACTACTTGGAGTAATCTGGAAATATTTCACCTATGAAGGGAGGTTCAACATGATACATTCACATCACATTAGATTGTTGATGCACTTCACAGGAATGAGACCATTAAATATACCCCTTTTCTTAAACCAGAACCTATGAGAGATGGTAAACAATGCATAGGCTGTAGTGGATCAATTGAAAAGGAAACTTTCTCATGTCTCGCTGATTAAATCACTCGTAGTTAAGTAATTAAGACGGTTGGGGAGAAACTGGGATTTGTTCTTACTCACAACGACCATCCCCAAGGATCCAAAAGGATATTTCCCACTATCCGTGGAAAGGGTAATATCACACCGCGCAGAGGTTGGAGTGGAAGAGGTTGCGTAGGAAGGAAAGATGTTGGAAGCCATGTCCTCCCAACAACAAATACTTTGGAGGAGGGGCAGGCCAAAGAATAACAAGGAAGATGGGGAAACCTGAGTCCTGAGTGAATCACATGTGTTGGCGACGGAAGTCACTCCTGGATTGCTAGCAGGAGCAGAGCCCGACGCCCATCAGTTTTATGTCACAGTAGTTTATAGATGGGGTGACCGAATGGAATCCAACTCAAAACAATATCATTCCAACTCCAAAACTAGGCCAGACGTGCATAGGTGAGTGAGGTCTTATATAAACTTCAGACAGTGAGCTGTAGTAAAGGGTGAATAGGTGGAAGACTTATATAAGAGAAAAGTAGAGGTATGTTATTAACATCGGGTTTCTAACAGGCTGAGGAAGAAGATGTCCAAACACAATATCATCTTACGTTCAAACGCAAATCCAGAGAATGAAATAATGCAACAATAAATCTTTTATCATAACATAACTGCAATAATTCGCGCGAATCAGTCAATCACGAACTCTCTTAGCATGAGACGGAAATTATATGGAGTAAGAAAAATTGTCTGTCATAAAACAAGATATCTCATATACAGATGCACAACCAACAAACTAGAATATCTGTTAAAACTTTATAGTAGGGAGCTCTGCTCTACCATCGATCTTTCCAAAATACAAAGACTGAGTCTATATACTCAGGAAAATTCATCTCGCAGAGGCGTGTCTAGTCACTCAAGGCTTGGTGTCCCTTCAGTCAAACTCGTACTGATATCTTCCTTTAAATGCCACCTTAACTACACATGGCTCCTGTAAGGAGGGTAGCTGAGCCATGAAGTGCTCAGCTAGCGTGCGCAGGCTTCTCTGTTGAGTCAAGGACTTCGACATGGCTTTGTTAAGAGAATAGATACACAGGACCTCTGCGAGCAGGCGGCTCTCCAGACCCTCCATTCCCCTTAGTTAATGAATGAAAGGAGGTTTCAACCACCCGCTCTTGCCTTCATTTACTTCAATATTAGGAACAGTATTAAGATCGGGTCCGATGGCGCCTAGAGGTCGCAATGATCTCCTCTGCAACTGAGCTCGGTGCCTCTGGCCTTCTTTATGCAACTCCTTCCTCTCCCCAAGTGACCATGGGCTGTGACCATATGCTTTCGGCGTTTGCGAATATGAAAGTGATAATCTTTGTTGATTGAAATCGTGATAAGAGATACGCCTAGAGAGCTTAATCTGGCACCACGTGTCCTTCTAGATCTGACGGTTCTTACTTCTCCCGGCACCTCGCGCATCAAAAAATAATGGAGCTGCTCTTTGCGTGTTGGAGTCGCGATGGGTGAAGCGTCGAGATGGCTCTACTTACTTCCAGGTGTCCCCTCTGGATGGACGGCTGGAAACACTTCATGATACCGCGGGCCCCACTTTCTACGCTTTCGACGCTATCGGGGTTCAGGGTTTCGCGATGTTGAACAACATGGAACTCTCACCCCACGAACTCCTGACCGCCGAAGCACTGATGCGGCCAGATCTTGTGACACGCATCCTTAGGAGGAACGGACGAGGGGGCATTCGATATTTACAAGGGAGCCACCCTCGTTTGCAGGTTCGCTTGATATGACGCAGGGTTGAGACCGTGGGCTCGGCGCCAAAGGCGCTTTCGGCATTTCGTTGATTGACACTTCCAAGTGCAATGAGCTAAGGGCTCCCTGCTCCCCGAACCCCGATCTGCGATATGCCGACAGGCTTCCACCTGTCCCAGTTAGATCGGACGATCTGAACCTGCTGATTGAAATACGAGAGTTGTCCTTTGCATTAAACCTTGGGCAATTTGGTAGCTCCAAAAACCCAGTGATCATCAATATGCTTTGCAAAATAGACCTTGGATGCTGCCGAAGACATCCTGCTCGCTCGCTTGACCTGCTACTTGGAAAAACAGGGATCCTCTCGTGCTGCGCTTGGGCATTTCGTGTGCAATCTACAACCCTGGGTGCTTCTGCGCAAAATGACAAAAATAATCGCTAACATTAGGCTCCATGGGGGATAGATTCATCCCTGCGATGCTCTAAGTAATCCCTTCACAGCTTCAGTGCCTTGCTATTGGGATATGGAGTCACTTATTAAGTCGAAAACATGTAAAAAGAAAATAAACAACTAACTAAAAGACAATATTTACAAACAAGGGAGACGTCTGAGGCTCAAATAAAACATTTCTTCAGAAAATCCCATTCACTGGACTGTTGAAAACCCCTTCAACCTCCAGATCCTGCAACCCATATGTGTTGTTGGAGAAAATATCAGAGATTTTAAATGGGCCGATCCAGAGGGTGTCGAACTTGCTGTGCTTGCCTTTATCCTGTCTGGGTGAGTCCCACTTAAATACCAAATCCCTGATCTCGAACTCCTTTTTCCTGACCTTCCTATCAAAAGCCTGTTTGATCTTCTGCTGATGACTGTAAGCTGCGTCCCTCACTTGTTCTCTAATCTGTTGCACTTCCACTATATGATGAATTATTCTGATCATATGATCTGGTTCTCCCTCGTAGTCTTGAAATAACTTCACCACAGGTAAGGCGAGTTGAGTAGGGAAAACCACCTCTGCTCCGTAGACTATTTGAAACGGCAAAGTGCCCAGAGACTTCTTCGTTGTGACACGATCGACCCAAAGAGAAAATTTCAATTTTGAATCCCAGGCCCTTTTGTTGTCCTCCAATATTTTTTTAATGATCCTTATCAGGCTTTTGTTGGAAGACTCTGCTAAACCGTTGCCTTGGGGATAGTAGGGGGTGGAGTGAACTAGTGAGATCTATAACTGCTCGCAGAACTTAATTAGAGGCTCAGACCTGAAAGAAGCAGCGTTATCGGTGACGATCCTGCTAGGATAGACAAATCTGGCTATGATATCCTCCAGGAAGCTGATAATTACTTTGTGTGATGCACTTCTGGTGGGGACAGCTTCTATCCACTTGGTGAAATAATCTGTCATTGTCAGAATCCATCTGCGTTGTCCACTTGAGGGAGGATGGATTTCTCCAATGAAGTCCAACCCCCACTGCTGAAAAAGGGCTGGAGATACTATAGGATTCAATGGCAGCAATTTGAGCTGTTTTTTTCCTGAGAACTTTTGACATTTGGTGCAAACTCTAATCTCCCTCCAAACATCAGGGAATAAAGTGGGCCAGTAATACCCAACTCGGAGTATCTTGTGGGCTGTGGTCTTCTAGAAATGATGACCTCTGCAAAGGCCGCTATGAAAATCAAACGTAACCTTTTGGGCCTCCAGCGGGTCCAGGCATCTCAGAAACACCCCTAGAGGGTCTTTCCAGTACAAGGTTTGGTCAATGAGGCAATACCTGACCGCCTTGAGCTTTAGAGCCCTCGCTTTTCTTTTTCCCATTCCATCGGGGGGCTTCAACTCCTGCAGAAAATACAGAATGTCACGATACCAGGCACATTCTACCAGTGATAAGCCATCTTGAGAGTATGGGCTGGGCGATTTAGCTTGCTGAGATCCTGGGCGAGTATTGATGAAACTAACTCCCAAGGCTTTGCAATTAGACTCAGCCAGTAGCTTGGCTAAACCTTTCCCCTTAACCAACTTGGTGGGCTTTATCTCTAAGTCGAATTCCAGAATTTTAGCAATCCATCAGCCTCTTTTCCCATCTACGTCGGGCTGCACAAGGATGTCCTTCACAGAAGCTGAAGGAATGTATGCTGTTACTTTTGAATGCAAGACATAGACTCTGAAAGCTTTAAGAGATTTCACTAAGGCATAGGCCTGTTTCTCCATGATTTCATACCTTCTCTCTGTGTCTCTTAACGCCCTGCTGAAGAAGGCAATGGGATGCTCACGCCCTTCCTCATTTTTCTGCAGTAAGACCGCTGCCACTGTATCCCAGGAAGCAAAAGAAAAAATCAGTAAATCCTTGGAATAATCAGGACTGATTAGCACAGGCGCCTCAGTCAATGCCTTTTTTATTCGGTCAAAATATGCCCAGGGCTCAACGGTCCATCTCACTTCGTTTCCCTTTCTGAGCATTGCTGTGATGTGTTTTACTAGCTCGGCAAAATTTGAGACAAACCTCCTTAGAAAATTAATTTTCCCCAAAAAGGCCTGAACCTCTTTTTTAGACCTGGGAAGTGACAAGGCTTGAATTGCCTCCACTCTGCTGGGATCAATTCTCACTCCCTCTGCCGATACTATATGTCCCAATAACTTCCCTTACTGCATAGCAAACAGGGACTTTTTGGGATTCATGGAAAGACCAAATCTCCGACACTTCGAGAAAACTCTCCTTAAGTGGCAGCGGTGCTCCTTATTAGACCTGGAGAAGACTGTGATGTCGTCTAGGAAGATCACTACAAACTGGTCTTTCTCTCCGATGAAGGCTATATCCATGGCTCGCTGAAATGTTTCTCCTACATTCATTAGCCCTAATGGCATTTTCGCATACATGAATGTGCCCCAAGGAGTGGTGAAGGATGTCTTCTTTCTGTCCTCGGGCATGACGGATATCTGGTTATAGCCAGAAAACCCATCGACCATGGATATCCTGGATGCACCAATTACCCTCTGCAGTATGTGTTCCATCTTAGGTAGGGGGTAATTGTCTTTCTTTGAGCTTCTGTTGAGATTCCTGAAATCAACACAGAGTCTGATTTCTCCACTCTTCTTCCTTACTAGGACCAAATTGGCCACCCATTCAGAATATCTCAAGGGGACAATAATTTGGGCATCTAACAATTTCTTCACTTCTTTCTCCATGATAGGTAGCAACATGGGATTTATCTGTCTCAGCTTCTGTCTAAACGGTTTAGCCTCTTCCTTTAGTGGGATCTTGTGCTCAATGAAAGATGTGTCATAGGTATTGAGGACTTCGTACGTCCATGCAAACACATCAGCAAACTCTTTTAGCAACTCAGTATATTCGACCTTCTGTTCTCTGGTCAAACTGCTTGATAATTTGACAAACCTGGGCTCCTCTGGTGTGCCATTGTTACATTCGGTTGTCTCGGCATCTTCATTCAAGACCCTGCCCTTTACTGGCACATCATTTCCATTGAACAATCTTTCTAAAGGGATGAGTCCTCTCGGAATGTGATTGCTGGGCAGTTGAATGATCTGATGATTAGCGATTTTATTTAAAAACTCCTCAGGATGAGGGTCACCTTCCAGGTCGGGATCCTGGTCAATGTGCAACACAGAAAATTCATCCACAGATTGTAGAAACCTTTCAATTTTCGGATCATCTTCGAACACCTTCCAGTGTTTGACATTGTCCGGTACAGAGGGCCTGTATCTTACTTCGACCTCACCGTGGATCTTCGGCGACAAAGGGACCTTGAACAGACTAGCCGAGACCGCTAAGGAGTCGGCCTAGGTATTGTCTTCCCTCGGGACAAAAGTAATATTGAAAGCTAAGAAAAAATTATCAATCAGGTCCCATACCTCATTTCTTTAACTCCTGAGATGAGGATGTTTGGCCCGATAAACATTCCTGACCTGCTGGATAATCAATTCCGCGTCTCCGAACACGACCATCTCCTTTATTCCCATTTCCTTTGTAGCTCTCATACCCAGAACAAGAGCTTCATACTCTACCACATTGTTGGTGGTTTCAAATCCCAGCTTGTATGACATAGACATAGTCTCTTGACAGGGCAATATGAAAATCACTCCAGCTCCTGCACCCATCTCAGAGGAAGCTCCGTCAAAGAACATTTTCCAAACAGAGGCGGTTAGAGGGGGAATATCTTGATTAAGAATGGGCATGCTTCTGATCTAGAAAGGGCTTTCAAGGGCATCGGTAAGCTACAACAAACTAGACCCCAAGTCGATGTCAAGTGCAAAGATGGGGTGATTGGTAGGGTCTGCTTCATCACTGACAATATAGGCTAGTTGGGATTCTCTGTATAACCTCCTTTGTTCCCCTCTGAAGACCAGAATGGTGGCGTATGTGAGATCCATCTGTAGTGTCCCTCCAAGTTTTTTAATCCACGATCTAGACAATAGCATACCAAATTTGGGGGGAACGTCGGCTACCACAATATCCATGACCACACTTTTCATGGGCAGATGAAACAGGGAAACCACTAGGTCTTTGATGACTCCTAGACACTGCACTCTCCTTGAATTGAAAGAATATAAATCATGATAAGTTCTTGTCACCTCCAGTCCTAATTCTTCCATGACTATTTTTGGCATAAGGTTATGGGAAGCCCCTGAATCCATGAGGCAGTTATGCAGCACTTTATCATGTATGTTCAGGGATGTGTAGAAGGGGTGGGATGCGTCATCTCTGTCTTCTACCATGGGGCCTAATATGATGGCTGGCTTCTCATCTTGAAGGTTTACTGAGTCATAGGGGGGCTGGGGGGACTCAGATTGTAGCAGCTTGGAGAGGGATCTTTTAAAATCTTTGTTTTTAACTAGCTCTGAGAGGGGGACAGGGATCCTGATCTTTTGAATTTCATGTTCAAAATTAAATGATGGAATGGGCTTAGGAGCTTCCCTTACCTCGGTGACGGGTTCTTTGACTACTGGAAAAGCACTCTGAGCTCTTTTATCTTTAGTAGCGGCTGCTGCAGATCTAGTAGATCTTTATGCTATGAGGGGTTGGTCTGGGCTGTCAAAGTCTCCTTATTTCCTTCTCGACCTAAGATTATATCCGTTAGAAGTGTGACCGGCCCTTTGCTCTTTCCCCAACTCATGAATTTGAGCGCTCATCAGGGATTTTTCATATGCGGACTACGTCAAATGAGGAAAAGGGGGAGCTTCTTCAATACAATGAATTTCAGGGCCAAACTCGACTATCTCTTCTCTTTCCTCATGATCAACTAGGTTGTTTTGGAGGGGGCTTTGAACCCTTTGATCTTCTCTGTCTTTTCCCCTTTGTTCCCTCCGGAAAACCTGAGGCATATTGTTAGTAGGTCGTCTAAAACCTCTATTATCAGTGTTCTGGGGATTTCTGTACATGGGCTTCCCCACTAATTCCCACCTTTCCATCCTGGCAGCAAGAGATTTTAGTGTTCTAGCTGTCTCATCTGTCTGATGGGGAAGGGAAGAAGAACTAGATGAGGAAGCTTCAGGCCTGTTCTTAGACGTATTTCTATCACCTGCGTTCCTGAGTCGGTTGACAGCTAATATGTTAGATTCTACCTCCACGACTGCATCCTGCATGTGGGCCAGTGTAGCAGCTCTTCTCTCACTTAAAGCAGTAGGCAGAAATCAGGATCAAAAGCGCTGGAGTAAGTGATCTTTGTAGAGGCTTCGGAGGGTCTTATCTCAGCAGGGATTTTGTTGTACATTTTATTAAATCTCTTGGAGAAGTCGAAAACAAACTCTCCTTCCTTTCTCTTCAACGACCCAAACTCTGTCATGTAATACATGAAATCTTTTTTATCTCCCCACTGTCTCAAAAAGGTACTATCTAAAGCTTCGATCCCATCAATAGATCCAGGAGGCAGGGCCTTGAACCATTTTCTAGCCTCTCCTTGGAGACTATGGACAAAAATCCTCATCCATACGTCTGCGTGCATGATAACGTTATCATCCGCGAAAGTATAAAAGACAGCTAGGTGTTCTTCAGAAGCTATGTCCCCCTCGCCCGTAAACTTGGGCAGCTGCTTTAGGTATCCATCTGGTGGGAGGGCATTGAGAAGTTGTGGTAATACAAGAGGAGCATACCTAGTGGCTATGATGGCATCCATTGCGGTCATAGGGGGATTTGCTCTAGCCATATGGATATTATGTAAAGGAGAACTCGGAGGAGAAGGAACTTGGAACTTGGATACTAGGGATGAGTTCTTAATGGGAGTGGGAAACAAGAGAGGATTTAAGGAGAAAGCTAACGAGCTCAAGTCAACAGGTGCTCCTCCTTGTGCAGGAGTGGGGAAATCTTCCGTGGTCCTGGGTCTACGCCAAGGTACAACTTCAGAGGAGAGGGGAGTGACAAGGATTTCTCCCTCCAATCCCAGACCAGGAGGGGAAAACTCAGCAGGAACACTCCCAAAATTTAGGAAACGGGAAACTTCTGAAGGAGGTCTATTAAGAAATTGAGGAGGAGAAAACGGAGTTCTTACAGAAGGAGATGGCGGATTATCTGTTTCGGTGGTGGAATCTTCTTCTTCAGGGGCCTTTCCTTTTCTGAGAACCACCTCTGGATCTGTTTCAGGTGTAGCTAGGGGCAGCTGTGGATGAGACCGCGTGTGTCTGCCTATGAAAGCCACAATTAATAGAACAGGTTCTCCCCAGTGGAGTCGTCACAATGGAGTCGCCAGGTGCACAGCAACAATCTTGATAATTCTGATATCTGATGCACCTTCATAATCAGTTAATCGTTGTCGTCAATCCCGGGGAAAATATTCAACTTCGTCCCCGACAACAGCGCCAGAAATGTTTGCGATAGAAGTCACTCCTGGATTGCTAGCAGGAGCAGAGCCCGACGCCCATCAGTTTTATGTCATAGTAGTTTATAGATGGGGTGACCGAATGGAAGCCAACTCAAAACAATATCATTCCAACTCCAAAACTAGGCCAGACGTGCATAGGTGAGTGAGGTCTTATATAAACTTCAGACAGTGAGCTGTAGTAAAGGGTGAACAGGTGGAAGACTTATATAAGAGAAAAGTAGAGGTCTGTTATTAACATCGGGTTTCTAACATGCTGAGGAAGAAGACGTCCAAACGCAATATCATCTTACGTTCAAACGCAAAGCCAGAGAATGCAATAATGCAACAATAAATCTTTTATCATAACATAACTGCAATAATTCGCGCGAATCAGTCAATCACGAACTCTCTTAGCATGAGATGGAAATTAGATGGAGTAAGAAAAATTGTCTGTCATAAAACAAGATATCTCATATACAGATGCACAACCAATAAACTAGAATATATGTTAAAACTTTACAGTAGGGAGCTCTGCTCTACCATCGATCCTTCCAAAATACAAAGACTGAGTCTATATACTCAGGAAAATTCATCTCGCAGAGGCATGTTCACTCACTCAAGGCTTGGTGTCCCTTCAGTCAAACTCGTACTGATATCTTCCTTTAAATGCCACCTTAACTACGCATGGCTCCTGTAAGGAGGGTAGCTGAGCCATGAAGTGCTCGGCTAGCGTGCGCAGGTTTCTCTGTCGAGTCGAGGACTTCGGCACGACTTTGTTGAGAGAATCGATACATAGGACCTCTGTGAGCAGGCGTCTCGCTAGACCCTCCATTCCCCTTATTTAATGAACGAAAGGAGGTTTCAACCACCTGCTCTTGCCTTCATTTACTTCAATATTAGGAACAGTATTAAGATTGGGTCCGATGGCGCCTGGAGGTCGCGATGATCTCCTCTGCAACTGAGCTCGACGCCTCTGGCCTTCTTTATGCAACTCCTTCCTCTCCCCAAGTGACCATGGGCTGTGAGCATATGCTTTCGGCGTTTGCGAATATGAAAGGGCTAATCTTTGCTGATTGAAATTGTGATGAGTGATATGCCGAGATGGCTTAATCTGGCACCACGCGTCCTTCTAGATCTGACGGTTCTTACTTCTCTCGGCACCTCGTGCATCGGAAAATAACGGAGCTGCTCTTTACGTGTTGGAGTCACGATGGGCGAAGTGCCGAGATGGCTCTACTTGCTGCCAGGTGTCCCCTCTGGATGGACGGCTGGAAACACTTCGTGATACCATGGGCCCCACTTTCTATGCTTTCGGTGCTATCGGGGTTCGGGGTTTCGTCGGGGTTTCGCGATGTTGAACAACATGGAACTCTCACCCCGCGAACTCCCGACCGTCGAAGTGCTGACGCGGCCAGATCTTGCGACACACGTCCTTAGGATGAACGGACGAGGGGGCATTCGATATTTACAAGGGAGCCGCCCTCGTTTGCAGGCTTGCTTGATATGACCCAAGGCTGAGACCGTGGGCTCAACGCCAAAGGCGCTTTCGACGTTTCACTGATCGACACTTCCAAGTGCAATGAGCTAAGGGCTCCCTGCTCCCCGAACCCCGATCTGCGATATGCTGACAGGCTGCCACCTATCCCAGTTAGATCGGACGATCCCAACCTGCTGATTGAAATACAAGAGTTGTCCTTTGCGTTAAACCTTGGGCTATTTGGTAGCTCCGAAAACCCGGTGACCATCGATCTTCTTTGCAAAATAGACCTTGGATGCTGCCGACGACATCCTGCCTGCTCGCTTGACCTGCTACTTGGAAAAACAAGGATCCTCCCGTGCTGCGCTTGGGCATTTCGTGTGCAATCTACAGCCCTGGGTGCTTCTGCGCCAAATGAAAAAAATAATCGCTAACAACATGCAAGGTCGACTACCAAGGAATTATGTATGCATGCTATATAGTTGGAACCTATCGAAGGAAAAAGTTGAGAAAGCTAGAGAAGAATGAGGAGGACATATGTCAGAGACACAGATGTTCGAGATTCATCTCAGCAGCTGAAGCAAGCACACCTCACTATCGTCGGTTCCCAAGACCCGGGAAGTCCTCTCAATGCCACATTCACCAACTCAACATCCTCCACCTTATCACGAATGGCCACGAGATGATCTCAGATATGTGTAATCTTCATAAGATAGTTCACAACCATGTCGTCAATGGACATCTTGAAAACTTGAAGATGATGCTTCAAATGCAACTTCCTACCTGTAATCTGATTCTGGTATAGAGCTACCATAGCATCATATATATCCTTGGCGAATTTCTTCTCAATAATGTGAGGAATCAAGTGATCCTTCATGAATTCTAGCAATACCCTCTTGGCCTTCACTCCTTTCTTCTCGTCTAATGCCAAATCTATTGGATCGGTCGTGATAGGGACCACATCCTCAACATATTCTTTGAGGTCATTCTCCTAGCCTAGCCTTCCAGGCCCATAAGTTTGTCGTCCCTTCCAATCTATCCTCAAGCTTCAATGTGTTCACCATCTTGACTTGCCCA
>SNQJ01S0023409.1:39636-65589 GCA_010110895.2 Picea sitchensis
CTCTCCTACATATACCCCTCTCTCCTACATTTACCTCTCTCCGCAACAACAAATTTTAGCTTGAATTTGAACCAGACTTCATATTGAGTTGTAATCATTAGTTCATACTGCAAATTAAAAATAAACTGAGGTCCTTTTAATAAAAATTTCTCCATTGGCATAAATATTTCAAACAAAATTTCAGTCCATCCAATCCGTGGTTTTCTTACTAAGTTTCTAGTATATTCACAAATAACAATTTCCCTCTTTTCACGAGCTAGTTGTAACGGCAAGGAATAATTCTCCCAACATACTGGTCCAGAGCCAATATCACAATAACACATATCTTCATCATCATAGTCTATGGAGAATTGTTTAACGAATCCCCATATCATTTTTGAAGCATATCTTAGGCCTCAAAATGCCTTCTACTCCCATTTTTCGAGGATCTAGATTTTCATGGGAGAATCCTTGATTTATTTAATCAATGTGGCTAAAAATTGTTCTTCTACTCTTTCTTTGATCATCATCTCTATTACTTATTGACTTACTACTGTCAAGACTTCTTTTATCCTTGTGGCTTGATCTCGATCTTCATCTGTTTGAGTTGTAGGATGTTTTCCTTTATTTGATGGTCCTGCTGAAAACATGGCTAAATTTGCAGTCTTGGCTTCCCTGGTTAACATATCAGCAAGGCAGTTTAAATGACCAGGTTTATGTTGTGCAGTGAAATCAAAATTATCTAGCCATAAAATCTATTTTTGAATTCTAGAATGAGACTCTGTAAGGAGCTTTTCAGATTTTAACATCCCTAGTAAATTTTTCAGATCAAATCTAATTAGGAATTTTACTAGTTTGAGATAGAGTTTGAAATGGAGAACTATATTTTTTACAACAAGAAACTCTTTTTGACTGGAAGGGTAATTAAGTTCTGCTCCCTGAAAAGAAACTGAAGCATATGAACATATAGTTTCATCTTTGTTAATTTTTTCAATTAGTACACCTGCCCATGTACTATTTGATGCATTTGTTTCTATGATATAGTTCCCTTATCCAATAGGTAGGGATAATGGTGGAAGACTTTGGAACTTATCTTTAATCGTCCTGATAGCTTTAGTCATTGCACCATTCCAAGATGGAGGATTCTTTTTCAATCTCTGTTGTAGAATCAAAATATCATCTTCTTGCCCTTTGTAGAATGGACAAATATCCTTTACGCTTCCTATGAACCTTTGTAGCTATGTTTTGTCATGAAGAATGTCAGGAAATTATGTCAAGAATTTAAAATTATGGTCTTGGAGAATTACCTAGCCTTTTTCTATCCTGAAACCGAGAAATTCGATCTCAGTTTTACCAATTTCCATTTTGGTCTTGGATAAAACCAGACCGTGCCTGAACACCAGGTCATAAAACTATTGCAAGTGTTTGAGGTGTTCTTGGAGATTCTTTGAACATACAAGGATATCATCAATATAAATAATTATCCATGGATACTCCCTGAATATGTTTTCCATTCTATTTTGGAATTCGGTAGGAGCATTCATTAAGCCAAAACGCATTACTTTCCACTGATAATGACCATGGGGTACAACAAAAGAAGTTTTATGTCTATCCTCTGGGACTATACCTATTTGATAGAATGCTAATTTTAAATCAAATTTACTAAATACAATTTTCCCTTTTATTCTCTGTAATAATGAGCTTTTATTTGGAAGAGGATACTTGATGTTATGAAGAACTTTATTTAGCGGTTTGAAGTTGACTACCAACCTCATCTTTCATCATTTTCGCTCAAATTGCTTGTTGACATAAAAACCTCTACAATCCCATGAACTCTTTGATGGCTCTATCAATCCCTTTTGTAGGAGATCATTAATTTCTCGTTGGAAAGTTGGTATCTCTGTCAGACTCATAAAGGTTCTTGATGCCTTTTGTGGAGTAATTTTGACCAAGGGATCACATGGAAGAGAGACAAAATATTTTTCCTTGTGCGAGAAGGCATTAGGGGATTCTGAAATGCAATCTGTGATGATTTTTTTGAAATATCTTTCAACATTTTTTCTCCATGTACCTGTGCATAACAAATGCTCCTTTCCATTTTGTGTGAGTCTCTTGATGATGGGTGTTGGCACAAGGGTAGATCCAGGGTTCAACGCTTAATAGTGCACCAACAAAACCCCAACTATCAGCCCTTTCGGCAACACCTGCAAAGAAGGTGAAGTCTTACTCGAGGTAGAAGTAGGGGGGGTTATAGGACGCAGGTGTCTGTAACTAGGATGGGACACGAATCAATGATACAAACACTTTGTATAATATTATGTTCACGCTTAGGAAGTGAACATGCATTAGTTTATTAACCTCATAAACACCGCAGAGCATAATCAAAGACAAATAAACGTAGTAACAAGTGATTATGCACCCTGATCACTTGGCACTGTGAGTTAAATCTAACATTTATTTACCCTTTAACATAAGTAAAATACTTAAGAAAAAAAAACATATTCATTACACATCATAATCAAATCACTAAGCAAATGCATAACAAAAATAACACTGCACAAAGCAAACCATGAGACACCAGAGATACGTGGTTCACCCCAGGGTGGGGCTATGTCCACAAACCGCTTCACCTCTTTATTATTCGCCAAAATAGTACATCCAGTCACTCATGTGCACTAAGCCACAAAGTTGAAATTTGCACAAGACAGGAGATTTGTGCACTAAGCACTAGATCATCCTTCTTTACCTTCCAAAAATAGGTCAGATGCACAGAGCCAAAATATCTTATCATGATACTTAGCACCTGCTACAAAATCACAGTCGAGCACAAATCCTCGACCACATACATTCCTTTGCACATAGCACTACTTATAACTACTTCTTCTACACTACATTCCTCTTTATTTATACTTTACAAAGTCCTACAATAAGGCCTAAACATGGGGAAAACCCATGGGCCAACATCCCATAAAGCCGTTACAAAACCCAGAGGACCCCTTAATGGGTCCACATAACCCTCAAAATAGGTGAGATCCACGATCTCATATCTGCTTAGGCGCTCCTACTTCGACCAGTGTGTCGAAGTCCAAAAGTGGGCCAAAACCTCCAAAACTTGGTCGAGGGCCAACAATGGGGCTTGTTCAAAGACCTTTTGTTGTTCTCTTTCTCTGCTTCTAGATCTTTCTTCAGTAAACAAAGGAGTTTGGATCTTTGTCGCATTTAAATAGAATTCAAACATCTTTTCTTTCTTATTTATTGTCATGGGATCTATAAGTTCAAGGAATTATGCACCTATCACACAATCATCATTAATCTGGTTCACATAGTAGAAAGAAAGCTTGAAATACTGCTTACCAATTTTTAATGGGAAGTTTTCCACTTGGCCTTGTATGGGTACTTCTGAACCATCTATGGCCTTTGCTGTCATGGTAGGTCTTTCCCAATAGAATTATGGAATTACATTCTGTGTTAGTAAATTTAACTGACAACCAGAATCAACTAAGAAATCTACCTCATATGGTTTTGTCTCATGTGTAAAAAATGTGATCTTCATGTATAACTTAGTTCCTCCAAATGATAGTAATGCAGGTCTTGGCTTTACCTCTTTTAGAGAACTAGGTTTTGAATATTCTTTTTCAGAAGAACTAGAAGATTCTTTAGAAGAATCATTAGACCTTTCTATCCTCTTTTCCCCATATTTATTTTTCCTATATCGTTTTGGTGCAGTGAATGCATCTTCATACACTCCAGATAATTCTTCTTCTGATGAATTATTTCTCTCACTTCTTATTTCTTCAATGGAGAGACTAATTTGCTTAATGTTTTCTAGAGTAATTTTCAACATTTGTTGTTTTTCTTTCAGCTGGAGTTTTAGCAGCTTTTCTCTATATTTTCTAAAACTTTGTCTGTCGTTGTGTTGAACTGGAAAATCAAAATACAATTCTGTCGGCGGATATTTACTAGATGATGCATTACCAGCTAAGACTTTAACTGGATATTTACTAGGAATAACAACATACCTTAGTAGATCAACCTTTTCTTTTCTTAGATTTTCCCTGATTGCATATTTTCAAGTTGGGGTAATTTCAAGTAACCAAACAATCTCTTGGATTCTCTTTTAAGGATCTGGTTTCTGCAGACTTGAGAACATGCAGAAGTCAAAAGTGGGTTTCTCACACTCCCAATTTAGTGTCTCTGAATCACTAAATTTAGAGGAAGAGGAGAGAGAATCCAAATCATCTCCTGAACATTTAGAAGGATCTAGAAAAATGTAATTTCCATCAACTTATTCATTAGGAGAACAATAAAATAAATTCCACCACTTGGGATCAATCTCCTCTGCAAAGAGTGTAGACAACTTTGGATTGTTTTTATTTCTAGGGCATTGATGTGCCCAATGGCATTTCTGCTTATAGTTGAAGCAAGTTGAGTCCTTGGTAGGCTTTTGTCTTTTCTAAAGATACAAAATTTTCTTATAAGATTTGTATTTGTGCTTATTTTTCTTGGGCCAAGGATGATCAAGATTTAATCTGGACTTGAAAGAATGAAATTTCTTTGCTTTGGATTTGTAGGAGAAATGTGTCTTTTCAGACTGATGTGCTCGATTATGAGCACCACATCCCAATTTTGGAATAAGACCTACATATTTACATAAATAAGAGGTTAACATATTATCAAATATCTTAAAATATTTTGTTACCCTTTTTTCCAGACAATGTTCTTGAATTACAATTTTGATATGATGATCTACCATTGCTAAAGACATCCCTTCCAGAGTAATATTCTTATATTTGAAATATTTTTCTACTGCATTTGTTAAGGAAACATAAAAACTTCTGATATAGTACTTAATGTATGCAGAATCTGCAAATTTTCCTAATTCAATTATTAATTTCTGCATATAAAAAAAATATTTCTCACAGTGGCTTAGATCACAGAGTCTCTGGGACATGAGTAATGAATCAACATGTTCAACATTTGTTGCAACTTCTATAGTATAAAATTGGGTATTCAAGGCTTGTAATACTATTTCATCTACTTTAGGGTCCTTTAACATATCATCTTTGGATTTCTAGGAAAGACATCTCCACCAAGTTGGATGTTGGATAGTAAACCCATTGATTATTTGAGTGGAAATATATCTTGGTGTCAAGGTAGCATATTCCGCCTTTTTGGAAGTGGTCCAGTTTATCAATAACTGGATTGCATATTTTGTTTCATCGCTTGATTTTTTGATTTTTCACTAATTTAGACTCAAGCATGAAGTTCATTCCAATTTTATCATTTTACTTGAACCATAGACAATTGCAGTTACATCATAAACAATTTGTTGTAGTAACCGAGATCACAAGAAGAAATACCATGCACAAGTATACAATAAGTATCCTGGGAAAGCCTTCTCAACAAGGGAAGAAAACTCAATCAATCCTTTTCTATATTCTTCAAGAGAAATACCTCCCACACCATAAACCTAGCACATAAAAGGGTGCTCACAAAACCTATAAGGATAACACCCAAGAGAGGTGTGCACTTCAGCCCTAGAACTTGTACTTGCTGAAATTTCCAAAATCACACTTGTGTTATGTGTTTCCTTAATGTGGAAATCACCTTTATTTATACTAGACTAGACACATCAATAATGGTGTCTATTGGCACAACAGGGATGACCTCAATAACTCATAATATAATTAATAATTACAATATTAATTATTTTTACATTAATTATCTTTCACTTTATTGTGGGGTCGAATTGTACCCTTTACATCATAATTAGGGTTACAGGTAAGTCCGACTCTTAGACAATATAGAAAGAGATCTCATACACCCACTAGTTCTCAACCACTATGGGAACATCCACCTGTTCTCAACCACAGGGACGTCTAACTAAACATATCTCTATCTCACTATGTCTCATAGGATAATCATCAGGATACACACTCACTAGTGCTCAACCACTATGATCATGTCCACCTATGATCAGCCATAGGAACGTCCTACTCAGCATATCTCTATCTCATAGATTCTCATAGGAGAATCATCTTGAGTATCACATCATCTCAACTCTCTGCACAAAGGAGAATAATAAACCCATCACATGGACTCCTTCACCCCTCATAGGGGTACACATCATTTCATCTCAAACGATACACCCATCTCATGGACATCTTCCCTTCTCAAGGGCACATAGTGTTTCATCTCCGTCTCAGAGAGAACGACATACCCAGCTCATGGGCATCTTCCCTACATAAGGGCACACAATGTTCCATCTCTATCTCAGAGAGGAAATACACACCCATCTCACGGGAACACTCAACTCATGGGCTCTCTCTCAGGCCGAATCACTTAGTCTGTGTCCTGGAGGATGTCTCACACAACTGTAATTATAAACACTCCCTCTCATCTAGGGAGGCATTCTCCATCAGGAAAATTCTTCGCACGAAGTACTCAAACTTTGTCTTGGTTGTAGTCATCAACACTCCCTCTAAGCTAGGGAGGTATTCTCCATCAGGCCAAGTTTCTCACGGAACTACTCGAACTTCATCTTGGAAATAATCATCAACACTCCCTCTTAGCTAGGGAGGTATTCTCCACTAGACCAAGTTTCTCACGGAAGTACTCGAACATTATCTTGGCAAGTCGTTTGGTGAAGATATCTGCAATATGCTCATGGGTAGGAAGGTACTGCATGTGTACTTATTTCCTCTGCACCATTTATATGATATAGTGATATTTTATCTCAATGTGTTTTGATCTATCATGAAACACAGGNTGGCAAGTCGTTTGGTGAAGATATCTGCAATATGCTCATGGGTAGGAAGGTACTGCATGTGTACTTATTTCCTCTTCACCATTTATATGATATAGTGATATTTTATCTCAATGTGTTTTGATCTATCATGAAACACAGGTTTCTCATAGAGATTCACACAGCTCTAGTGATCACAATGAATAGTGGTAGGATCCATCTCATGATCAAATAAATCTGTGAGAATCGTGCGAAGCCAAACTGCTTCACATATTGCCACACTCAATTCTATATACTCTACCTCTGTGGTACTCAAGGCCACAAAGATCTGTTTTCTGCTGCACCAGGAAACCATGGCAGACCCCAAGGTAAATAAACAACCGGAGGTGCTCTTCCGGTCCACTACGCTCCCTGCCCAATCTGCATCGGCATATCCCTGTAAACTCAAGTCTACACTAGAGGCATATCTCAAGCCATATCCAACTGTTCCTTGTAGGTATCTCAATACATGTTTCATTCATACCCAGATTCTTCATCTCGAATTCATAAGTCAACGCTTGCTTGCATTTCAACAATAAGTCTTTCTGAACTAGTGAGGAATAAGTCATCCACATACAGGACCAACATTAGGAACTTGTTACCAACAATATGATAATACAGGTTTGGATCATCAACACTCTTGATGAAGCCCAAACTCATCAAGAATACATCCATTTTCTCATACCAAGCACGAAGTGCTTGCTTTAGTCCATACATGGATTTATTCAACCTTCACACATGAGATTTCTTATTGTGTATCATGAATCCTTCTGGATACTTGATATAAACTTCTTCCTCAATCTCATCATTGAGAAAGATTTTCTTTACATCCATCTAATGTAGTTTCGAACTCATGGATGTAGCTAGTACAATGATGGTACGGATGGAAGTGTATCGGGATACTAGAGCAAATGTCTCATCATAGTCAACTCCCTCTACTTGTGAGAGTCCTTTGGCTACAAATATTGCTTTGTATTTCTCGACACTTCCATCAGTGGCATTCTTTATCTTAGAGATCCACTTGGAAGTCACTACAGGCTTCCCTTATAGTTTCAGAACAATATCCCACACATCATTCTTCAAGATGGACTGATATTTTTTTGTCATGGAATATTTCCATACCTTCTCACATGTCGCTTCTCCATGACAAGAAGGCTTAAAATCAATGATGTGACTCATGTTTGAAAAGTATCTCAAAAGTTTCTTTGGTCTCTTACTCTCTTGGAATGTGCCTTGAGGAGTTGCATGTCCCTCTGCCTCTTGCAGATTTTGTCAAGCCCAGACAAGCCTTTTATGCCCTATTGAAATATCTCTAGGGATATCAACTAGAGCAACTGGATCAGCTGGAACAACTGGAATAATGGTTGTCTCCCTCTGAACTACTGAAGGGGGAGAAGGTATTGTCTCAGTGTCAATCTCCATTTGAGATTCTCTGGATCTTTGAAAGGCTATCTCGTCTTCAAGGATAACATCTATGCTTACCTCAATCTATCTCTAACTAGGGATGTAGATCTGATATGCCTTCGAAGATTCACTATATCCCACAAATGTACCCTTTCTCTCTGAAGGGTTTATCTTGGACCTCTTCTCTTTAGGTACATGAAAGTATTTTGGACATCAAATATCCTGAAGTGTCCAATATCAGGCTTCACTCCAGTGAAAGCTTCTTCAGGAGTTATGTTTTTCAAAATCTGGTGAGGACTCCTGTTTTGAACATATACTATTGTCATGCATGCTTCTTCCCACAAGATCATAGGTAGACTCTGATCATTTATCATTTCTTTGGTTGCTTCAATGATGGTTTTGTTCTTCCTCCTTCTCAAATAGTTTTGACTCCCTCTGAGACAAGTGAATCCATTTGAAGTCTAAAGGATAAACATCTTCCTTTGTTTTTAACCTTCCTGGATCAAGAAAACAAACAAAAGGAAACAAGAAAAGAATATCTCCTAGAGCAGAATAATGAGTACATCTCTAGAATAAAAAATATTTAAGGATTGTTGTCACAACTACAACACCTACTTGTAATGTAGCAAACTTAGAAATGTAGGTTAGAGGCATGATAATTGAAACAATCAAACATGGAGTCTTCACTTCCAGTGTGTTATTCCTATGAATGCACTGAGATCCCTTTGGATCCATGATTGCAGCAAAGGTTCCTTCCTCCTGCAAGTACCCTTGATACAAATAATATATACAAGTGCATACCTAAGAGTGTTGATATGATTTCTCCAATGGCACCTAGATGATCTCTGATCTCTGATATCTTCATCAAGAAGATAACAACGGTGCCACCTTTTGTCATCTTGATATTTTGAAACTGTCCCTTCAATGTATGAGCTTGAGTAGATGATTTTCTTCCTTGCCTTGACGTCATTTTCCTTCCCTTCATTGGTAGTTGTCTTTGGTAAATCTTTTTGTATCACCCACAATAGATATTCTTCTTCAAGAGTGATTTGAATTCTTGACTTCCAGGAACTGAGGTTGCTTGATCCATCAAGCCTATCTTCCACCAAGGTGTTGTTCATCATATTCTCAGATTCTTCACAAGCCTTTGCCAACTGGGCTAGAAAACCTAACTGCTAGGCTAGTCTATAAAAATTAGGTTTTTTTGGGATTATGACTGCCAACAATAAGCCTTGAAAGTCAAAATAACACTGGTGAGTTGAAAATCTCCTTCCATGAGTTGTAGAAACCCTAGATCTGGATTTTCTGCAGAAAATTGCAAAACCCTAGAAACCCTAGGGCTAAAAATAAAAAATTATTGGAATTGAAATCTGAAGCTTGATGGACATGCACTGAAGGAGGTCATACACTCCCATATAATTTTTAGACCCAACGCTCAAGTATAAGGTGTTGAAATAGCCAAACAAGACAGGTCCGTATAGATTTATGGAAACCCTAGGAGGCCGTATGGTTCTGCAGAAATGAGGACGACTTGCTTTGAAGCTTGTGTAATGGGTTATTCAATAACTACACTATGATACCATGCTGATTTTTCATTAATCTATGCTCAAGCATGAGGTTCATTCCAATTTTAGCATTTTACTTGAACCATAGACAATCGCAGTTATGCCATAAACAATTTGTTGTAGTAACCCAGATCACAAGAAGAAATACCATGCACAAGTACACAAGAAGTATCCTGGGAAACCATTTTCAGCAAGGGAATAAAACCCAGCCAAACCTTTTCTATATTCTTCAAGAGAAAGAACTCCCACACCATAAACCTAGCACACAAAAGGGTGCTCACAAAACCTAGAAGGCTAGTGCCCAAGAGAGGTGCACACTTCAACACTAGAACTTGTACTTGCTGAAATTTCCAAAATCAAAATTGTGTTATGTGTTTACTCAATGGGGAAATCATCTTTATTTATACTAGACTAGACACATCAATAATGGTGTCTATTGGCACAACAAGGTCGACCTCAATAACTCATAATATAATTAATAATTACAATATTAATTATCTTTTACATTAATTATCTTTCACTTTATGGTGGGTCCGACCTATACCCTTTACATCACAATTAGGGTTACAGGTAAGTATGAATCTTAGATAATTTAGCAAGGGATCTCATACACCCACTAGTGCTCAACAACTAGGGGCACGTCTACCTATGCTCAACCACATGGACGTCCAAGTCAATAGATCTCTATCTCACTACGTCTCATAGGAGAATCATCATGATACACACTCACTAGTGCTCAACCACTAGGATCACGTCCACCTATGCTCAACCACAGGAACGTCCTACTCAACATATCTCTATCTTACTGAGTCTCACAGGAGAATCATCTAGACGATCACATCATCTCAACTCTCTGCACAGAGGAGAAAATTAAACCCATCACATGGGCTCCTTCACCCCTCATAGGGGTACACTTCGTTTCATCTCAAATGATACACCCATATCATGGCAATCTTCCCTTCTCAGGGGCACACAATGTTTCATCTCCGTCTCAGAGAGAACGACATACCCAACTCATGGGGATCTTCCCTACTCAAGGGCACACAATGTTCCATCTCTGTCTGAGAGAGGAACTACACACCCATCTCATGGGAACACCCAAATCATGGGCTCTCTCTTAGGCCGACTCACTCAGTATGTGTCCTAGAGGATATCTCATGCAGTTGTAATCATCAACATGATTGACAACTAAAATTGATCACTAGGTGATCATGCATTGAACGGATTATTTTTTCATCCCATGAATGCTAAAAGAAGACATATAATTTGTTTGGGATAATGATGACATGGGGTATCTCCTTGTTCATATTTTACAGTCATCATCTGGAGATATTTTTTTTTTTCTTTAATGGGTGAGGCCATGTTCTTATATTAGAAACTTCTTCTACAATACTTTGAAAAATTCTGGCAGATTCTCCAAAATCCCATTATGGTCTCCGATCTTCTGCTTGAAACATTCCAAAGAATTTGTTTCTTTTATGCTTCTTAGAATCTTCTTTATCTTTGAAGATAACAGGCTGTATAATGTTGGTATTTCTAACAGGCTTTTAAGAGCTCTTCTTAACCTCATTTATTTTATGTAATAAGGTGTCCAAGAGGTAAAGGCAGGCTTCTATTTTGGCCATAGAGTTTTTCAACTCTGAGGTGTTTGTCAGGACATGTGTGAGGATTTCTATCTTTTCATAAATGACTCTGATTTTTTCCTTGTGTGACTCTGAATATTTCCTTTATTTAAGCAATTATCTATGCAAATCATCTATATTATTTCCTGTCAACTAAGCTTGGAAATTTGCATAGTTTAGAAGCTTGCATTCATCGAATACAAAATCAGATATTGTTGAAGATCTTATCAACAAATATTCTCTTTTAGTTTTAAGATCGTCATAATATTGTCTGAATGGAACTGTCAGGAGATTCCTTCTTGGGAGATAAGTTTATTCTCCACTTGGAAACCTTTTTATGCTTCCTATACCTTCTCTAGGAAGTGACAACATGAAAATATCATCACTAGGGACTTCTGTTTTCAAATATCTGCGACCTTGCATATTATTAATTTTTTCTTGGCAAGCAGACATTCAAGGTGTTTCCCTATATGTTTGTGTGATCTTGAAATACTGGATGAAAAAGATGTAGCAGTCTGGTTAGAGGTGTTTTTCATCTCAGATGCAAAAGGATTCAATTCTGGGAGTTTTAAGGACAATGACCTTTGGAATGTAGACAAAGGAACTGGTTTCTTTGTTATGTATTCTATATGGGAAATCATTTGTATTTTGAATTTGTCATACTTATTTTCCAGACACTGGGATATTCTATCCCAGTCCAATCAAACGTAACAGGCTGAACTTGCTTGGATTTGTCTTTCTCCACCACGTTGTGTAAGCGCGAAGTTTTTTGGACAGTTTTATGTAAAGGAGGGAGAGTATCACTGCCAAAACGAATAACTGAGAGATACTTGAGTTGAATGATTCGTGAATTGACTAACATATCTCTTCCTGAAGGGAGAATATAATATTTTTAGAATTCATATATGTAAGGATCAGACAGTGAGACAAAGTATTTAGGATAAATAGTTGCAAAATAAGGGCCATTAGAAAGAGAGGCAAAAAATCCACCAACTAAAGCATTAGAGAATTTATTATGTCGGATATCAAAGACACAGACAAGGGAAGATAATGGAAGATATGGTCTGACTAAAGGATTTAAAAAAAACTTGATTGAACCTATATGAGCGTAAGAATATCCTTTATCTTCATGAGTAGAGAAAGGAATGTCAATAGAGTGGACTTTGATAAATGAATGAGACATGTAATTCTACCACTTCAATTTATAAACATCTTGTGGGTGGATAGGGGGAAGTTCCCAATGTTCTGAAGAATTTGGCTCATGAATGGAGATTAAACATCTATCGGAACTTGTTCCTGAAAGCATTGATGAAGCTCGTCGTTTTGCTATAGATGTCATGGGATTACTATCTACTGAAGTAGACACTTCTGTGAAGTGGACTATATCCATGGAAGGATCCATCTAAAATATAATCAACTTAGAGAAAATAACCAGAATAACAAGAAATGACCTATGGTCACAGACACTAATCCTCGATTTTACCGACCTAAAATTTGCCTCACATCCCACTAGATTTAACTTATTTTCTCATCATTTAACAAAAATAGTATTCATGCATATAGATATCCGAATGAAAATAAATTCAATAAAATGATGCAGAAATGTTACATAAATGTTAAAGTGTGCAAATATTTCATTAAATAAACAAGCTCTTACAAATTTGACAGAAGCTTGAAGACTGAAATCCGTGGATCTGATACCAACAAGCAGGATCGACCTCCAATATTCATTACATATAGACTGCTTCAAAACTTATCCATAGACGAATGACTTTTATTCCAGAACAGACAGACTATCTAGTTACTTTTGATCTCCAAGATCATCCAGTGTCCACAGTGCTGAGTGCACACTGCAGATAGAGTTGTGTCATTAACAAAATGTACCGTATGATATGTTTTGACACTTCTATTGAATATTTCTCTAATCCTGTTTGTTTTAAAATATTCGGTTGCAAACACGAAAATTTTACACTAATCAGAATATTTCTCTAATCCTGTTTGTTTTAAAATATTCGGTTGCAAACACGAAAATTTTACACTAATCATTTGTTGAGCTATAATGATCTCGGCTGCAGTTATGATTTTTTTATTAAATATTTGATTTTAAGGTGTGCATCTTCATCAYGAGAATGGCGTCTGTGTATAGTTTAACATTAGAGTAATGTAGCGAGRGATATTTCCTTCTCACATTCCATGAGTACAKAAGTCAACTGGAGATTGKTGACAGGGGAAATATTTATACAGGTGACACCTACATTGATCGACATAGTGCTACACCAGAGCACACTATTGGTTCATGGTTCGACTCACTAACAATAGTGCATGCCGCTCTGTTACTCGATCATGTCCGTCGGTTACTCGGGTATGTTGGTGAAACTAATCCCATCCCCTCGGGCCAGAAATACTTTCTATCAATTAGAAAACTATTTATGATGCTGACGTATCACTTTTTGACATTCAAAAAGAAGCAAGAACTTAGAAACAAAAAGATTTATGCAACAACAAAATTAGTGACAGCTGAATATTTTGAATGAATTAAAGAATATTATAATCTTTTATATAATATTATTAAAGATTTCCCATAATCAGGAAGTGAAGCTATGAACAGAAAACTTGTTGGATGATAATTCAAATTACTTTTTGTGCACTGCACTCAGGCATATCTTCCTTACCATTAACAGAAAATAATAATAAGGGAAGTATTCATTTTCATGCAGCCATTGTAGCAAACCAATTTATCTATCCTACACGATCAACAAGATTGTTTCTTATTTTATTTTAATTGGCTATTGAGAGGGTCGCGTATGCCTCGAAGTTTAGCGTGAATAGTGTAGCGGCGCATTGACGTTGGTTGGTTGTATTAAACGATGGTATGGCATGTCATGGCAGGCATTGAATTTCTTTTGAGAAATTTATGTAGAGGTGTTATGGAAGGAATTCGATTTTTGCAAAGGTTCATTCAATATTTTTGTTTGTTTGATGGTGAGTTTGGAATGCTGGTTTGTCTTCTCCATCTCCTCACTCTCCTTCAACCACAATTTCACAAGGACACTCATCCTCCTTCAGCGACACCATCATTTCTCTATGTAGTAATGGATAAATAGTTGATGGTACTTTGCAAGGAATTTTCTCAACGATTTTGAGGTTTTATATGGTAATGAGTTTTGCTATGCATTGTACCACGTGGATTTTTTACCTATGCCATTTGACATCGACATTAATGTGTCTTTCATTACGAAAATGAAAAGAACTTCACAATGGCTATTGTGGGTTAGTAAAGACTAAATAGTGCATTAAAGGATACGTTGCTCCATGCAAAATTGAAGCCAAGTTTTGAGTATTATACTTTTATTGGTTTATGTCCAATTAAATGCAATTAATTACACATCCAACCAAATCTTAGAATTTTAATCCAATCTATTGTTTTTATTTTATAATATGTCAAAGTACAACGAGCATGATGAATCATGCTAGATTATTTGGAAATGCATTTTGAAAGCATTATGCACTTGGTGCTTTTGGAGAGGCTTGTCCAAAAGCTAATTAAAACTTTTTTGTTTGAAATTGGAAAATGATGTCAATTTTTTTCTAAAACAATTCATAAATTAGAAAATAAGAAACAATTTTGCAAAGAAACTTATCCAAACTATAAGACACCTCCACAGGATGAGCTACACCACAAGAATTATGCACGACGCCAGCGAATGACCACCCTCCAAATGAAAACCAGTGATGACCGTCCACCATAGCTAGAGTGCACACAACGAACCCTAGTACAATCTCATTACCCCCATTAAAAACCCATCCAAAGATCCAAGCACCAAAAGAAAACTGTATGCAAAAACAAATCTAGTAATTCTATCGACAAACCAATGCAACCTTCCCAAGACCGTAGCTCTGTGAAATAATTTGCATATAGCCACAATGTATCTTTGCTCAAAATGTCACAAAGACAATGAAATTATTTTTCATGCGGCCATCCTAGCAAAGCAACTTACCTGAGCAATGGGACGCCTCCACATGGTGAGTCACACCACCAAAATCCACCTTCCACCATAGCCAAATAGTAGACAACCTCCACCACAAACAAATAACCTCAGTGGAACCTCTCAACCCTCAATAAAATCCATGATGCAGAAATCCAAGAATGCAAGCAAAGATACACACCCAAGACACAACCTCGTCTAGCTTGAGAAACAAAATCCCAACAACAAAATAGACCCAAAATCAAGCTAGTTAGTAGATTCAAACCACTAAGCATAATCCCAAGCCCAAAACACTAATGATTGATCCAGATTTTATGATCAGAAAGAAATGAATACAGATTATTAACAGGTGCTTAACACAAAATAATAGAGATACAGTAAAACTGGTTTTCTATTCAATAACGAAATAAGCTGAAACTGTAAAGTGCAGTGGAAACAAGATTGCTATAATGGTGTCGGCTTATCTCTGAGAAGAGATGTGACGACTACGCTCATTCACAAGAAGATGATTACAATGAGGCTTTGAAGGCCTTTTTACAATAAATAGGAATGCCAAAAACCCTAGACATCCAAAAACCTAACCCTAGGAGATTAAGCACCAAAAGTCATGTGGGCCCCATTTGGGTAAGTTAGTACATTAACTCCCCGAGGTCCTAACTTTTGCATATGATCTCCGTTTTAGGCGTATGATAGCCCATTGGAAAGGTATTGTCAAGGAGATTCATTTTGGGGCTTCAATCATGTCTTAGGCTATAATTGAGAAGCTCGATACTGAAAAACCTTCATTTAGGCCCTCAAAATGGCTTCAGAAGTTAAAACTACTAAAAATAGTAAATTGCCCAAATTGCCAGAAAATTGTTTTGAGCTAGTTGGAAAAGGTGGGTGGCCACCGATATCCACCTAGATCAATCCTCCCTCCTTAGGAAGCAACGGTCTCCATTGCGTTGAGGTCCCCCATCAGATGAGGAAATTTCTGCTGAATTTGGCCCCGGGTGAGCCACTTGCCTTGGTGCAGGAGCTGCCCTGCTTTGACAATTCAATAAAGCTGGAGCCTTTGTTGTCGAGTGCCCTTGATCTGTGTGTCCACAATCTGATCATTGGATGCTTGTTGTATGTAGTCGGGGTTGAGCTCTGTTGGTGTGAGCTGTTCTACTACTTCTGGGGTGTCCAATAATGGTGGGAAATAAGGGCGAAGGAGATCCACGTTGAACACTGGGTGCAGGACAAGGAAAGGAGGAATGTTGAGCTAAAAAGAATTATCCCCCACAGCCTTGGTGATGGTGTACGACCCATAATAGAGCAGGTGAAGCTTCTGATGGGGTCCTGTAAGGCGTTCTTTCTGCAAGTGCAACCAAAATTTGTCGCCCCCTGAAACTTATGTGGCACTCGATATTGATCATGGCGTTGTTTGTACTTGTCATTAGACTTCTGCAGGATATCCTGAACCTGTTGGTGGATGTGCTAGATCTGCTCAATGAACCGGGTGGCTTTGTCAACTTCAGTTGGAACAGGAGATGAGTTGGTCGAGGTGACCGCAAGGGGAAGTGCAACATCTATGGGACCCAATGGTTGGAATCCCAACCCCACCTGAAAGGGGTTGTGGTCGGTTGAGCTATGTAGGGCTCGGTTGTAGCTATGTTGGACATAGGGAAGGATTTCATCCCATGTGCGAGGGTGCTGTGAATTATACATGTGAAGGATATGCACAATCATTCGATTTACGGCCTGAGTTTGGCCATCTGTCTGAGGGTTGAAGGTCGTGGATTTGGTGATCTTGGTGTCCAACAGTGACCAGAGGCTCGACCAGAATGTGCTAAGAAATCGACTGTCCCGATCTGAGACAATGGTTTGTGGGATTCTAAAATGTACCCAGACTTGTTCAAAGAAGAGCTTAGCAGTGGCCTCTGCTATGATATTCTTCTTGCAGGCAACCAAAATCGTCATCTTAGAAAAACGATCAACAACCACAAAAACACAGTCGTTTCCTTGCTTGGTGGATGGGAGGCCCGACATGTAGTCCATTGAGATGGATTCCCATGGCCTGTCAGGAGTAGGCAAAGGGGTGTACAGGCCCTGTTTCTTAGTGCTCGGTTTGGAAATCGCGCAGGCAGTGCATGACCTGATATACTTGCTGACCTCCTATTGAAGTTTCGGCTAGTAGAAATGTTTTTGTAGCATCGCCTCTGTCTTTTTGATGCCAAAGTGTCCTGCCACTCGATTGTAGTGGGATTCCCAGATCATATTCGCTCGCTCACTTGATGGAACACATATATGTTCCAGATGACATAACAACCCATCCTGAAGATGAAAATTATCGACAATTGCGTTTTCCCCCAACATTTGATAGGTGGTGGTGAAGTCCAGGTTTGTCTCATAGAGTTGGGGCCATCCAGAGGTCTCATGTCCGCAAGAGTCTAGCACCATGGTGAGTGCCGCGACTGGCGGTCTGCTGAGGCAATCAACGACGTGATTGGTGCTTTCTGTTTTATACTTGATGTTGAGGTGGAATTATTGCAAGTATGTGGACCACTTTTGATGGCGGTCATTCTGCAATTTTCCTTTTGTCTACATGAACTACAGTGGTTTATGATCAGTGTGTATGATTGTCTCCTTCCCAAAAATGTAGTGTCTCCACTGGCGGAAAGCTTGCACAATGTAGTACATTTCTTTGTCGTAAGTATAGTTCTTACAGACAACATATTATAGTGTCTCACTATGATAGGCCATGGGGTGGCCGTGCTGAGTGAGAACGGTGCCCATAACATAGTCAAAAGCATCTATCTCGATCTCAAAGGGTTGTTGCAGGTCTGGGAGTGAAAGTACTGGGGTTGAGCACAAGCACTGCTTCAAATCATCGAACGCTTTTTGTTGGGACCGCCCCCACGCAAATTTTGTCTTACCACCACCCCCGGTTATTTGGCTGAGGGACCATGCAATATGGGAGAATCCCAACACGAACCTATGGTAGAAATTGGCTAGGCCCAAGAAGCTCTGGAGCTCGGTGAGTGTGGTTGGGGCTGGCCAGTCACAGATGACTTGGATCTTAGCTGGATCCACATGTACACCATGTTGATCAACGATGTAGCCCAGGTAATGGACCCTATCCATGCCGAAGGAGCATTTTTCCAAGTTGGCGTATTGCTTGTGCTGTCACAAGGCGTGCAGAACCTACTGAATATGCTGCAAGTGTTTGGCCCAAGTCTTGCTGTAAATGAGAATGTCATCCAGATACAACACTACAAAATTATTGGTGAATGGTCGCAGGATATCGTCCATCAACCTCATGAAAGTGGCTGGCATATTTTTCAAACCAAAAGGCATGACCAACCATTCAAAAAGGCCTTCCTTTGACTTGAAGGTGGTCTTCCATACATCTGTCTATTCTATCGGGACCTGGTGGTAGCCAGACTTTAGATCAATCTTACTGAAGTATTTGGCCTCCGTGAGTTGATCAAGGAGGTCGTCGATTCGGGGAATCAGGTACCAGTTTCTGACTATGATTTTATTCAGAGCTTGGTAATCAATGCAGAGTCGCCAGGTTCCATATTTCTTCTGTACCAGCACGATTGGGCTCCCACAAGGTGATGAGATGGGACAGATGTGCCCCTTGTGGAGCATCTCTTGGATCTGTCGCTTGATATCCTCATTCTCTAACAGAGAGCGGTGATAGACTGGCCCATTGGGAAGCAATGTGTTAGGGGTCAGATCGATGGGGTGCTTGACATAGCAATGCAAAGGTACCCCGATAGGTGAGGAGAAGATATCTGAGTATTCTTCCACGACCTTATCTACTTGCTTCTATTGTGTGGAGAGGTTGGCCGCAAAGACCATGGATGTGGCTGTGATCTTTTTCTTATTCTGAGAGCGAATCATGAAGAAGACAAAATTCCCCATCTGAGAGATGACCTTCCTGCATTTCTTAGCAGAGATCAAGGAAATATCACTAGATGGGACTGCCTCGGGTATATTGTACAATTTCCTGTTCAAAGTAATAATAACACTACGAGGCCTAGACTCATATACAACATGATGTTTCCATCAATAAGGTTGGTCCAAAAGAAAATCATAAACTTCGAGAGGGGCAACATCACACAATACCTCATCTTTGAAGGGCTTGATGCCGTACGACATTCAACACCATTGGCTGATGCGGAGATCGCTTCCTTGGTGGAGCCATCCAATGGTGTAGGGTTGTGGGTGTGGCACTGTCGGCAGGGCCAGCCGCTTGACGGACTCTGCTAAGATGAGGTTCTTCTGGCTACCTCTATCAATGATGAAGTGCAGCGTGGTTCTTTTTACCCACATCTGTGAATGGAAGAGGTGCTCTCCTTCTTCTGGCTCGTCTGGTTCACCAGGCTGGAGCTTGGTGGTAGCAACGGTGGCACTGGGTTCTGTGTCAATGATCCATCTTCCCCTTTCTAGTTCTAGCTCAGAGTCAGAATCTACATCTGATTCAAAGGATTTCACTTCGTCCACCAATGACTTCTTTGAGTGGCAATCAACAGTGTTATGCCAAGGGTTCTTATGGAAGTCAAACGACTTCTCGATATCTTTATTTTTCTTTCCGGTGTCCTTCTTTGCTTGTGGCTTAGACTGGTTGTCCTAATACTATCCATATTTGCTCTATCCTTTGTTCTATGGGTTGGTGCCACCCTTTACTGGATTTTGTGGTGAGGGATTCCCAGGCCCAAATTTTCGCGTCTTTCGTTTGAGCTTCTGCTTGATTTTGACGGCATATCGGTAGGACGCGCCCAAGGATGAGATGTCTAGAAATTCCATTTAGGTATGGATGTATCTATGTGGAGCACCATGATACTTGAGCACCATATGTCACTCCGAATATTTGATACCCATCTTGGTGTGCAAGGTATGGAGGATATTTGTGAAATCTGACACTACTTCATCTCCTTCTTGCCGCAATGTAGTCCATTTGGTATACGGGTCTTCATAACTTTTGATAGGGTAGTATTGTTCCTTAATAGCATCCCTGAAGGATTCCCAGGTGGTCGTGACTGTAAATAATGAGGGTTCCTCTATTTCCTTTTGCTCATAGAAAGTTTCCCACCAATCTTTGACATGGGGAACGACTTTGAGGAGCGCAAAAGTAATCTTTTCTCTATTCGAAAAGTTATGGACATAAAAATACCCTTCTAGTAGATTCAACCACTTGTCTACAACATTTGCGTCTATCCGACCTTCAAATATAGGCATATAGAAGTTTATTTGTACCTTGAAGGGGGCGGCGCCTCTTCTCGAAGAAGATGCGTCGCCTGTTGGTAGCCGCCGAAGGATTTGCGCGAAACTATCCATCATCTCGTTCCTTTGTTGCACGAGGGATTCCTCAATCAACAGTTTCAAAGGATCTCCTGTCCCATCATATTTATTTTCTCCTTCCATGAGAGGTCGCTTGGGCGTGTGAGAGATTTTTTCCTCAAGAGAAACAAGCTCGAGACCCAACTCTTTATACTTCGACCTCATTGGGGACATGCATTAAGACGACAAGGAGCAGACTACTCTGATACCACTGATTCGGATTTTATGAGTAGAACGAAATGAATACATATTATTAATAGGTGCTTAACACAAAATAACATAGATATAGTAAAACTGGTTTTCTATTCAATAACAAAATAAGCTAAAACTGTAAAATGCAGTGGAAACAAGCTTGTTGGAATGGTGGCAGCTTATCTCTGAGAAGAGATGTGACGGCTGCGCTCATTCACAAGAAGATGATTACAATGAGGCTATGAAGGTCTTTTTACAATAAAAAAGAATTCCAAAAACCCTAGACATCCAAAAACCTAACCCTAGAAGATGAAGCGCCAAAAGTCATGTGGGCCCCATTTGGGTAAAAGTTAGTACATTAACTTCCCGGGGTCGTAACTTTTGCATACGACCTCTGTTTTAGGCGTATGATAGCCCGTTGGAAATTTATCGTCGTGAAGATTCATTTTTGGGCCTCAATTATGCTATAGGCTATCGTTGAGAAGCTCGATCCCAAAAAACCTTCATTTAGGCCCTCAAAATGGCCCTGGAAGTTAAAACTGCTAAAAATAGTAAATTGCCAAAATTGCCAGAAAACTGTTTTGAGCCAGCTGGAAAAGGTTGGTGGCCACCGATATCCACCTGGATCAATGACCCCCATGAAGTTCCCATGTAGAGAACCAATCACACAAGCAAAGAAACACATCCAAGACAACGAGGGAAAAAATCCCAATTGCATAATAGACCCAAAATCAAACCAGTGAGTAAAATTAATGAGTAGAAACATACCCAAAACGCGACCCCTATCACACTCTAGAAACAAAATAAAACACGGATGAGGACAAGAAGGTGAAGAAGAATCATCATTCAATGAAACTCATCATCCAAAACAAATATTGAATAAACCCTTGCAGAAATCAAATGCGTACCATAACACCCCTGCATCACTAAACCAACTTATGGAGAAACTAAATGCTTTCCATACCTTTGTTTAATACAACCCAGGCTATCCCATTGTCACCTTGTGCATGCCAAACTTCGAGGTGGACATCACCCTACTAACAACAGATGGAAAACAAGAAAAATAATAACTAAAAATTAAAATAAAATAAAATACTTTACTTATAAACCTAAAACCTAAAGAAAACTATATGCCCCCCAAAAATCAAAGCATCATACTGGAAAACTAATATCATGAAAACTATATGCCTCATGGGGACACAATAATAATGAAACATTGTGACTAAGATCATGAAAACTATATGTCTCGTGGGGATGTAATAATAATAAAACATTGTGTGTAAATAATAGTGGTTAATTTGAATTTTATTAAATCAACTTTCCACCTCCATTATCACTTTGGTATACTTACTATGTCAACATTCTGTCCCTTTCTAAATATGTTTTCTGATCTGAACCTGGGAGCGATAAGTTTCCAATAATTGGTTGATTATGTCACTCCTTCAAAAGGGTCAGTTATAGATCGTTTTACTTGAGCGATTTGCAATTAAAGGTAAAGTTGAAGTCTTATGCGCTTGCATTTAATATCCTATGTGCGGAAATTCATAGAAAAGCAACATAAGAACATAAGACACATAATGGATATGACACTTTCCTTGATAACAGAGTTCACCCGATGTGGGTTACCTCTCCGGGTCATGCTCCAAATCCTGACTGCTTTATTCTTCTCGATGTAATGATGTCTCTCCTTTACAAGTTGTAAGGCCAAAGTTCCTTTTCGATGACGGAAACAAGAGATCATAATGTGATTAGGAATGTATCAACTTCACAAGTTCTACTCATGAGGCATCCATGATGATGACATGGACATCATTCCCACATACTCAATACATAAAAAGATGAAGAATACAATATGACGCCCATCAACATGGAGACATCAAAATCCTAAGATCTGTTGCTCAGATCCAAAACATAAATATGCATTCCATACAAAATATCTCGGAACCCATGAGAATCAGAACTGCTTCGTTGGCCACTTGTCATGCAAGTGCCACAATTTCGCTGTCACATATAACTAATTGATTTGATGTGAAAGAAGATAAGAAACAAATAGATAGAAGAAATAAGCTGATCTTGCTACTTTGCTGCAACCTCTCTCTACTCCTTCATACCTATAACATGCATGCTATGCTGCAACATTTAATGACAAAACAACAAAATGAAAAGCATGCTTACATTGGCTTCTCCAGCACTTAGCTTGCTGATATAAAAATATGTTGCAAAAATAGACCTCGTTATTGAATTCGCGTCGTCGAATTACCTAAAAATGTCTGTCAAATCATCTCCATCTGAGTCAGACACTTTCAGTCCAAAGAGACACCTCTGCCTCGGTTATAGTGCCACTGCCTCTGCAATAAATGACTCACTCTAGAATTAAGCTGCTGAAGTCTTGCTCAGATCAGAAAACTAACACCACCACTGCGTTCATGGTATCATTTTACTTAAAAATGATTGTCTCCATGCCTCAACCTGAGTTGGGCACTTTCTTACCCAAGAGGCACCCTTGCCTCGATTTGCATGCCAAAATATGTACAGTCCGTACGGATCTGTACTAGGCAGTACAGTTCGTAACAGGCCGTACGGACATGCTCAGTTCTCCGTGCACTGGTGTGTTCTGTCTCGAATGCACACACTGCCCCGAACTCAGAATCGAAGCCCCCTTTAAATAATATTTTTCGGGTAGTTATGTCATCAATGACGTGCTTGGCGCATTGGTAGCTTGGCTAAATTTAGGACGTAGGTTAGCGAAGGTCCCGGGGTCAAATCCCATGTAATCCTCTCTATTTGGAGGTCCATTTTGGTGCACGCCGAAAAATATGGCGGACCATTTTGGCGTGCTCCACTAAATGTGGTGGTAAGGTTAGCGGAGATTCTGGTCGCTGTTTGATTTGGAGAAAATACTAAATATAGAGGAATTGTCGCCATATTTGGGCCATGGGGCAGCCTATGATTTGTCCACCCGTACGCGCTGACGTCACCTCCTGCATCATCTCAAACACGTGGCACCTTCTGGGTGGTGCCACATGGCGTCACCTGGGGGTGCCACGTGGCAGATTTTTACTCATCCATGTGGTGCCCTGAAAACCCTGAATTTGAGTGACATGTGGCAACCTCTGGTGCTTCCACGTGGTATGATGACATCATGATGATGTCATCATGACACATGTTAGTCTCTGTGATTTCCACGTGGGCTGTATGGATGCTGACGTCAGCAGTACAGATGCTAACTCATCCCTGCTGACTGGGTTGGGTTGACCAAAACTTTGACCTCTTATAACTTTTGATCCGTAATTCTGTTTGGTGAGTAGTTTGCGCCGTTAGAAATATTGTGATGTTATCTTCACGATCATGCTGTTTTAATTTAGTTTTGGGAACTTTGAATTTTTTCCCTTTTCTACCTACTGAAGCCATTTTGAGCATCCTGGGTGGCTTCTGTGCGTTCTGGGACACTCATAAAACTTTTGTGTTCACTAGATCCATCTAGATCATGCCTCCCAACTGAAAGGACTTTTGGTCTCCAAAATTCATTACATTAAGTTTCATGTCCATTGGACTTACAATAAGAAACCCTTACCCAAACTACCTCACAAGGCCTAACAATATCAACATTTGCCAGAAAAAGAAGTGATATCAACAATTATCACTTTTACACAATACCCTTCTATGGGGTTTGAATCGTAACATGTGATTTACAAATATGGCCACTTTCGATTAACTCAAAAGGATTTTTTCCATTTGTTCAACCATTTTTCTAAACATGTCCTCTTTATCGAGTTGTCCTTTCTCTGGTAGTTGGTCTTCTCCTGGTGGTGGATTTTCCTGCAGCACTGCCTGACTGGCAGTCTCCCTCGAAGATGCCTGTCTAGTCTTCTTGTCCCTCTTTGGATGTAGATCTGGATGTAAGGCCCAACAAGTGGCCTCATGATGCCCATCTCTACTACAATGGCTGTAGTAGCCTTTCTCCTTCAGAGGTGCAGTCCCCTTGATATTTTCTGTGTGTGGAAAACAATATGCCATCCTCGTCCTTCTCATGGTTTCCATAACCTTCTTGCACAAGGATTTTCTCTTCCAACACTGGGACACTATATGGTTACTCAATCCACAAAAATTGCATGGTCTTTGATGCCAAAAGCTCTGTCTTATATGATTAACATGCTTATAATCAAATGGCATTTTAGAGTTTCAATATTTCTTATACCTCGGTGAGTTTCCTCTAGAGTCAGACTGGAAAGAAGATTTGGTCTCAACTCTATCATTGTGATGCCCATCTCTCGCTACAGTAGCCTTTCTCCTTCAGAGGTGCATTCCCCTTACTCTTTTCCATGTGTGGAAAACAATAGGCCATCCTCTTCCTTCTCCTAGTTGCCATAACCTTCTTGCACAAGGATTTTCTCTTCCAACACTGGGACACTGCGTGGTTACTCAATCCACAAAATGTGCATGGTCTTTGATGCCAAAATCTCTGTCTTATATGATTAACATGCTTATAATCAAATGGCATTTTAGAGTTTCAATATTTCTTATACCTTGGTGATTTTCCTCTGGAGTCAGACTGGAAAGAAGATTTGGTCTCAACTTTGTCATTGTGATGCTCATCTCTCCCTGGAGATGTCTTGAATCCTCGATCATGAGAAGTTGTGCTCTCAGCCTGCACTGAATCAATTTCATCTCCTAATGAATTGTTGACCTATGGAGTCTTAGTGACTGTCCTGGGGTCTTCTTCCCGAATGGTTTTGGAGCTTTCTCCAACATCCTTTGGGACATAGCCTATCCCGGCATATTGAGGCCGAACCACTGCCTCAATGGGATCCACAATACCTTGGCCATTAGTTCCAAGGCCTCCTCCTTCGTATCCCATTTTTCTCATCAACTTTAAGCTGATGCAAGAAGCATGTTGTTCAAGGATTTCAAAAGAATCATCAACATTAATCAAGAAAGGAACTACACATGGTTTATTTACATCCAACTCAAACTGAGACCCTTGGTCTACTTCTTGAGATGTGTCTAGTTGTTCCTGGTGAGAAGGATCAGTGGAAGATGCTTCTCAGAATCCTCCTTGGTTTGTGGATTCATGTAGGTCATCTTCATTTGCTTGAAAAAGTGTGCAC
>SNQJ01S0023409.1:85268-99181 GCA_010110895.2 Picea sitchensis
AAACTATCCAAGTTATATACATGATCGTATACACCCATGTATTGAAGAAGAAGAAGCTATTTTTTCTAAATACACAACATCTCATATGAAGACAAAACTTGAGGAGTAGAAGGATCCAAAGATAACAGAACAAATCCCTCTAGTGCAATTGATCACTCGTCATATCATCAAGAAGAGTTAGTAGAGCCAGAAGGGCCTACCCAGAATCAATGTAGTAACCAGAAAGAGACAAACATGGGCCCGTGACACTTTGCAGGATGCAAAGACATATATCATTGACAAGACATATCAGAGGGAGCAAATGGCTCCAAATATTATATAGACTCAGAGGGAGTCAATCTTCAGACGGACCATGGATACTCAGGGTAAGCCTAATCTCAGTGAGAGTCAGTGTCCTTGAGACTTTCAATTAGAAAGTATTCCTCCTCAAATTTAGATGGGATAAAGAGATGTCTTCCAATACTAACAAACATATGCCATAAGTTGAGAAGGCTAAATTGTAGCTTCAGATACTTCTAGGAGATATGAAATCTTAGGAATATTCCCTTGTTTTAGTGATAGAGGAAGAAGATAGTCATAAGGAATGGGATATGTATTTTTCCTTAAGACTAGAAGGGAAGTCAGTGATGACTTCCAATATTGATCTACCAGATCAAGCATGTTGCAGATAAAAATACAAAGCCTGATTTTTGTCCAGAGGATTCTCCCAACAAGAGGGAGAATACTATGACAAGACACTTGCTCCAGTATTTGAGATTGAGTTATCTCCAGTGCCAGTTGGTGTAGTACATTAGTCAGTCCATGGAGACATGACTACAATAGAATATTGAGTTACCTCTAGAGAAAGAGGATACGCTACCCTTAGTGTCAGTTAATGAGCCACTCTCAATTTCAGATGAAGGTGTTTTTGTGATGGAGAAGATGAGCTACTCTTAGAGTTCAACAACTACAGTGAGAATGAGGCAATCATTATTAGCCTCAGAAAGAGAAGCTGCATGTGCAGATTCCCAGTTCCAGAAGGAACAGTTGCAGAAAAAACAAATAGAGGACATACTCTCAGGCAATGAGACAAATAGTGCTTTGCAGAAAGCACATAGAACCAACACATCATTATGCAGATTGAGTTGCAACTAAGCAAGTGTACCAGGTTGGTACAATGTGATGTGAAAATTTTGTTTCAAAGTACAGGACAAGAAGACTCATGTCTGCAAGTTGAAGCAAGATACAAGGGCTTGGTATGGCATGATTGATAGTTTTTTGATGAGCTTGAGATTTACCAAGAGTAAAGATGATACCAACCTTTACTTAAAGATTGAGAATGATGGACAAATTATATTTCTACTATATGTGGATAAATTATTCTTGAAAGATGAAGAAAATCTCATCACATATTGTAAGAAGAAGATTTTCCTTGAATTTGAAATGAAGGACCTGGGCCCGATGCACTATTTCTTAGGTCTTAAAGTATGGACAAGATTAGAAGAGATTTTCTTTAATCAAGGAAAGTATGTTGTGGAAATTCTAAAGATATTCAACATGATGGACTGTAGAGCAATGTCCACTCCTATTGAGACAAATATGAAGTTATTGGTTGATACTTCGTCAGAAATAGTTGATGTTACTCTATACAGACAGATGATTGGTTCGTTGATGTATTTGATGAATACCAAACTAGATATATGCTTTGTTGTGAACACCTTGAGTCAGTATCTAGTGGAGCCTAGACATGTTCACCTTGTAGCTACAAAGCATGTGATGAGATACCTTAAGGGTACATTGGACTATGGCCTTTGTTATACTAGAGATTGTGACTTCAGATTGTTTGGCTATACTGATTCAGATTGGGATGGAAGTGCTTCAGACAGAAAAAACACTTCATGATGTTGTTTCAGTTTGGGGTCAGCCATGACTTCATGGCAAAGAAGGAATCAATCCAGTATTACTCTCAGTATGGTAGAAGTGGAGTACTTTGCAGCAAGCTCCGCCATTTGTGAAACCATATGGCTTCGAAAGTTGTTTACAGGTCTATTTAACCTAGAGATGGATGCTACCTTGATATTTTGTGATAACTAGAGTTGCATAAATATGACAGAGAACCCAATGTTCCATGATAAGACGAAGCACATTGAGATCTGATACCACTACATTTGTGACTTGGTACATAAGGGAGTTGTGAAGCTCCAATATGTTGGTACAGATGAGAAGGTAGCAGATGTGTTGACTAAGCCTCTATCTCGTGTGAAGTTTGAGTACTTCTGAGACAAGCTTGGTGTATTCCAAAAAGACTTCCCTCTAAAGGGGGAGTGATGCTGATGATACTATGGTATCTTGACCACCAGTAGGGAAATTCAGTTAAGATTTATATCCTAGGGGATTTATCACCCCTGGACAAATCCCTTGAGGTTCGGATGGATGGTCTGTCAGAGTGCCTATGTATGTATATACTTATTGTGGTCAGTAGTGTGGCATCTCAGTTAGGATTTATATCCTAGGGGATTTTATTATCCCTAGACATATACTGTAAGGTTCAGATGGACGGTTTTTCGGAGTGCCCACACTTGTTGTTGCTGTCTAGACCTAATTATAGGCTGTATAGACCACTATTTATAAGAGAGGCCAATGCCTCATTTGGACACACTCACCACACTATATCTGCAGCTATGAAGAAGTGCACAAGTCTTGGAGGAACTACTACTGTAACTAAATGTGACGTCAAGGAGGGTTCTTGGTTAAGTAGCGCACTACTCTTTCCTAGTGAAGGAGTAGAGAAGGATCTTCTTCTTTGTTTCTGGTCTATCTATATTGAGGAAGTTTGGCTAGGTTTTCTTCCCCATGAGAGTTTCCTAGGATAATCTGTGTTTCTCTATTGTTTTTGTGATTTCCTCTCTTTCAGTGATCTTATTTATGCAACTAATGTGCTAAATGATTATAATAATAAAGAAGAACCGTAACTGCTAGCTGTATAAGTAAAACATCAACATCCATATGCATGGTTCCATTATCCGACATCCTGGTTTTTGGTAAAAGTTGACTTACTTGAAATTTTATATTTTCGCTAAGTTGTTGACTCATAGATCCATCTATAGGGTTCCATCCTATCTGGGATCCAGACTTTATAAAAATTCATTTAAAATGAAATCTTGGATATTCGACAATACAGATATAGGGTTCCATCTAGTCGAGGTTCCATTTAAAATGTTAGCATGACCAAAAGGGTTATCCAGATATAAATTTTTCTCTATAAGTCTTTATAGGGTTTTGTCGAATCCTCGATAGGCTCTGTGACCTAGTTGAGTGTTCCAATAGGTCAAGGTTCATGTTTCATGGTTCCACCTCAAGGTTACAACATTCAAGAGTTTGATTAAAATAAACTTCAGATCTCAATGTTCCCAACAATCCTGGAATTTTGGGGTTCCACCTTAGAGCATCTCGTTAAAAGGTTGAAAGGGAAGAGGGATATGATAACACGGATCCTCTGCAATTGAATTACGAAGCATTGAACAAAGTGAACCTATCCGTATAACCTTTTCATAGCTATAATTCAATAAATATGGAGATTCGAGGAAACAACCATTCCCGATTAAATGAACCTCCAAAAAATCCATACCATCCTCAGGGTTTTAAGCCATGAATTACAAGTTTTATGCATATGTGTTCAAAATAGGAAAAACGTCATGAAAAATTATCAATCATATAGGGACTTACAAAATTATACATTATATTCATTTCCTATAAAATTTTCTCATGAACCCTACAATTTCAAGAATTGCAAAACATAGACCTTTTATACAATAATCGAGCACTCGAATATATAAAGAATACGTAGAAAACTTATATGTTCATAAACTATCGGCTAGACCAAACTGACTGAGGGTCAATGATTTTCCACCCAATCGTAGGCTCGATTGCACTATTACTCTCTAAAATAGGCCACCCCCATGTCATACCATGATACCACTAGGGAAACTTGGGTTTCTTAAGGAAATTTGGTATGGGTTTGAAAGCCACTCTCATTCATATGAAGTCAACAATAGGAATCCCTTGAACCCAACAAGTCATGGCCTCCACGAGTTTTCCCAGTTTCCTTCCCAGCTGGATAACCTCTGCACAAGGGAGTCCCTTCATTTCTAACATGGTCCCTCAATGCCCTCCCCTATTATTGTTGGTTTCGTATCCAACAAGCATTAAAATCAAGGCCCTTTGTCCAGGTCAGGTTAGGGTTTCCCTACTCAGAGTTAATAGTGAGTACACTCGCAACAATTTTCTCTTCTCTTCCCCACTCCCCTCTTTTATTTTCTCTGCGTGAACTCCCTCCTGCCACCCCCTTGTGGGTCTCTTCCTCCTTTATGAAGGTTTACAATTTCTCTTTCTTGTGTCATAGGATTTCATGGGTCAATCATGGAAAACAAGGTGGGTACTTGTTGTACCAATGACCAAAATTATTCATTTGTTCTAGCCACCTCTCAGTACCTCCTTCATTGCGAGTGGTTGGTTTCTCAACTACCTACACCCCCTCATTAATAACTTTTTGGAAATGGAAAAGAGGGGAAAATAGCTTCAATTGAAATTTGGCAAATTGGCACTATGGATCTTAGGCAAGGTAATCCCCCCTCATTGGTTTCCACTTGTGGTATCATGTTCAGTACTAGTGCTCCACCCTCCAATCAGTTTTTTAGCGTGTTTTCCTTAACAAAATATATTTACATTGTTTGAAAATGTCCATTTTAGTCTTATAATGAAAAAATATCCCTGCTGCAACTCACGATGACATTAATTCTTAGTTATAATTAAAGATTGGTGGAAAACATGGTGTTACACTCCCATCCCCCTTAAAGGAACATTGTCTTCAATGTTTTACCATATGCATAAATAGATTTATACAATAAACAAAAATGGGTATGCCACATTCATGACATCCTCTAGTTCCCACGTGGCTTCATCTGCTCTAAAGTGCTTCCACTACACCTTGACCTACACGATGGCTTGGTTATGAAGAAGTGTCTTTTTATTTTTTAGGATGCATTGAGACTCACGATGGAATTATCCTTCTGGTTCCACTTGGATCACAATCAAATCAATAATTTGATGAGAGTCATGAACATATTTTTTAAGTAATGATACATGTAATACATTATGTGCGTTAACAATAGGAGGTAAGGAAAGCATGCATGTCATTGGTCCCACTCTCTCTAGGACTTCAAACGGTCCACAGTAGCAGGGTGATAACTTAGCACAAGTTCCCATTCTCAGAGAACTTATTTTGGGATTAACCCAAATGTAGACATGGTCTCCCACTTTGAGCTCCCTATGAGTTTGATTTNGTCCCACTCTCTCTAGGACTTCAAACGGTCCACAGTAGCAGGGTGATAACTTAGCACAAGTTCCCATTCTCAGAGAACTTATTTTGGGATTAACCCAAATGTAGACATGGTCTCCCACTTTGAGCTCCCTATGAGTTTGATTTATGTTAGCATATCTCTTTTGTCTATCCTATGTCTTTTTCAAGTTCTGCTTTATATTGGCCACTTACCATTCCATTTATTTCAGTATGTCTAGCCCAAGTATAACATGTTCGATAAGATTATCCCAACTTATGTGGATATTACATTTTCGTCCATATAAGGCCTCAAAGGGACTCATTTTCAATGACTCTCGGTAGCCATTATTATAAAAAAAATCTAGTATGGGTAAGTAATTTTCCCATTTATTGGGTGGGTGCATAGAATACATTCTTAACATAGCTCCCAACACGTGTTTTACTCTCTCTGTTTTCCAATCTGTTTGAGGATTGTAAGCAGTGTTGAAATCCAACTGTGTCCCAAATCCTGCAAATAAACCTTTCAAAAAAATTGAAGTAAATTTAGCATCTCGATATGATATTATTGTCTTGGGCATGCCATGTAACCTAAAAATATTTTTTAAATAGATATTTGCAATTTCAATTGCTTTGTAAGTGGATTTCACTAGAATGAAGTGAGTTGGCTTGCTCAAATTATCCATTACTACCATGATTGCATCACACTGCTTAGTTTTCCTTGTCAATCCAATGATGAAGTCCATAGATATGACTTCCCACTTCTATTCTAGAATTTGCAATGGTTGCAACAACACTGTTGGATGCCTATGATCGACCTTAACCTGTTGGCATTATAAGCATTTGGCAATGTATTTTGCAATTTATTTCTTCATCCTAGGACAATAGTACAAATTTATCACAACAATTATCATTTTCTAATATCCTGGGTGACCTACATAAGGTCTCTTGTGGAACTCATTCTTTATAAAATCCCTCAATTAAGTTGAATTAGATATGTACAAATTTTCTTTGTATATCAACAACCCATCCTCAATGATTCAATATCCTTCACACTTCTGTCCTCTTGGATCTTGATCTAATATTTCCTTTATTAAATTAAAGTGTTCATCTCCCTGTAGGGAATTTTTTATCCTATGTTTTATATTAGACTCACATACACTAGTTGTTGCTAGATATATTGTTTGCATGCTTCAATTGAGTGAATATGCCACTCGATTTTATTTTCCTTTAATATGCGTGATTTCAAAATCAAATTCACTAATGAGATCCATCCACCTCGCCTCTATGGAATTTAAACAAGTTTGATCAAACAATTATTTCAATCCACTGTGATATATCATTAACACAAACTGCCTCGCAAGAAAATAGTACCTCCAAATCTTCAAGGTATGCATAATAGTTGCAAGCTCCAAATCACGAGTAACATAATGATTCTCATGATCATTTAGTTTCCTTGTATTCAAAACTTATTACATTCCCTTCTTTCATGAGGACTTCACCAAGCCCTTCCTTGAAAGAATTTGTATGGACCAAGAAGTCCTTATCTGGATCTCCAATCTTTAAGACATGTGTGTTTGTTAGAAAATGTTTGAGTTGATGGAAACTTGCTTCACATTTCACCAACCATACAAATTTCACTCATTTTCTTTGTAGTGAAGTGATTGGATGAACCTTCTATAGTATTGAAACAATCCCATAAATGATCTCACTTCTGATAAATTTCGAGAAGTAGACCAATCCATGATTTCCTTAATCTTCTGAGGGTCTACTGCAATTCCTTCCTCCAAGATCACATGACTTAAGTATCATATCTATTTCTAAAAGAAATTGTATTTGTTATGATTGGCATATATCTAGTGTTCTCTCAAGACCCGCAGTACTATCTTGAGGTGCTCCTCATGCTCTTCCTTATTCTTTGAATAGATCAAGATATCATCAATAAAAACCATAAAAAACGTATCCATCTACCCACTGAAAATGTTGTTCATTAGGAACATAATGTAGCTGGTGCATTGTTAATCCCAAAGGGAGCCACTACAAAATCATAGTATCCATATCTTATTTTTTCTTGATGGTCATCTTGTTTAATTGTCTATAATCAATTCATACCCTGAGAGTACCATCCTTCTTATTGACAAACAATGTTAGGGATCCTCCCGGGGACAAATAGGGTTTGATATATCCCTTTTCTAACATTTATTTGAGCTGCATTTTCAACTCCACCAACTCAGGTGTGCTCATCCTGTAAGGTACTCAAGACACAAGAACTTCTCCTGGCATAAGCCCTATGGAAAATTCAATATCTCTTTTGGGAGGAAGTTCTGGTATTTCCTCAGGGAATATATCTCTGTACTCATATACCACTGGATGGTATTCAATTTTCATCTTGTTATCTTTTATTAAATATAATACATGTATGGCATACAATGGACATCCCTTTCTTCAATATTTATTTAGTTGTAGCACTGATATTTTCCTTACTGACACAAGTTTTTGGATGCCATGTAAGATCCTGTTATTTCCTTTATTATCTTCACATTCCATGGTCTTGTTAAAAATTCCAATTTAACTTTATGTGCTGCCAACCAATCCATACCGATCAACATGTGATATGAACCCAATGGTAATATATTTAGTGTTTATTGTGTGTGCAATCCATTCATATCAAACTAGCATGCCTCTATTACCTCATTCACTTTTCTCTTGGTTCTTGTAGCTAGCTGCACCAACCATGACTTTGCTTGCTTTCTTTTTTGTAAAACACATTCCTCAACAACCCGTGGTGCAATATAGCTAAGGTCGGAACCAAGGTCAATCAAAATTGAAAGAGTGGTTGGGAAGTATACCTTCCATATCCACCAACTATACCCTCCATATCCACCATTGAGGCTGGGTGGTTTTCTTGCCAATTCTTAAAGGATGCATAAATATGGGGTACACTCTTGGATACATCATCAATAATGTAAGCCTTCTAGACATTGTAAATTCTCTTGTTATCATACTTCCTATGAGGGAAATATCTTAAAAGGTGTTCCTCTCCATAGCCCCAACATTTTGGGGTTCCTTTCTTCTTCTTTTTGGTATTTTCCTTTGCAATTTCTGCTAACCTATTCACACTTATAGTCTTATATTTTATTTTCCAGTCCTTTTGAGGCTCATACCTATTCTTTGGTTGCTCATAATAATACTTATCTTTTCAAATGGTGTCATCAAGTGTCTTGGGGTTCATCGAATTCAATTCCATCCTGGAGGGTCTGTGGTAATCCATTGAGAAATCATTGTGTATTTACCTTCTCATCTTTGATATATAGAACATACCTCAAGTGTTCTATGAATCTTTTGACATATTAATCCATAGTCAGTTGCCCCAACTTATGTTTTGGATCTCTTTGATCTAGCCATCATAGTATCTTTCTGATAGATATTCCTTCCTAAAATACTTTTCAAAATGCTTCTCGGTCAGATCCTTTTCATTGATCCATTTTACATTCTTAAGGACTTCCCACAAGATGGAAGCCCCTCCATTTAAGTTAAATATGGCCACTCTTTCCTTCATGTTCACTGAGTAGTTGTGTAATTGAAAATAATTCTTCAATCCTAGAAGCCATGCCTCTGTTTTCTCTTCCTTATTGATCTCTCCATCAAATGTGGGTGGTTTTTCCTTCTTGAATTCCTCAGTTAGGGAACTCTTGGATTATTTCATCCTCTTTTTTGTATAAGTACTTGAACCAATCTCATTACTGGATAGTATTTCAATATTAGAGGTCTTCTAAATGGAGGGTTTTGAGGAAAATTCCTTATCATACGGGTCATCCTTGGAATCCTTGTTCCTTTTCCTACAAGAATGTTTCCCTGTGTTGATGAATGTTGGTCCATTCTTTTGGATTTTTGAAGGACCTTGTAGCTTCCTAGAATGATATCTCCATGCATTGCTAGCAGTTGGTCCTTGTTGATTTTTTTTTTTTCTTTGTAGCAATACAACATTCAATTTTGTTTGTTTCTCTTAGGGCCTAATGAGATTCTCATTATCATCCCTGCAGCTCTAAAGTTTAGCCTTCATATTTCTCACTGTCTCTGTCAATCTTGGAGGAGTATCCCTCATCTCATTTGATTCCTCATATATTATATGTGAGGTCTCTTCCATGCCACACTATACCATTTTGTTTTTTATTTTCTTCACTTCATTGTGTCTTCTCAATGATGAAATAACATGATACTATTAGATAATCATATAATTAAAATGAATATACATGCTTGGCCTTTATAATGTTTTCATAGGTCTACAATAGCCTCGAAATCAAGACTTTGTTCCCACTTCCATTAATATCACTACAAGGACTACACCTTCTTGTAGAGGTTTTTACGGAAACTCCCCAAAAAATTATACTCTTAGTTGTTTATAGAGGAGGTTGTTAGTCGAGGCAAGTGGTCGAAGGTTTTTGTGGAGGTTTTCTTTTCAGTGTACCTTTATAGTATAAATGCCCTAGTGCATACATAAAATATATGGCATCAGGACTTAAATGTTCAAACGCACCGTCACCGTTCATAACGGAGACGAGTGGTTGTATGTTTTTGAAGAGGTTTTTTTCTTGATGATTCTTTAAAGAATATACATAGTGGTCAGTTCATGAACAATACAGTATCATTGCATCCATGTTTCAGTAGCACCACCATACTTTATAATAAAATTACATGCACCAAATAAATCACCTCGTTGTTATTGAACAATACACACTGGGATGTTCATGAACAATACAATATTGAGGCGTCCATGTTTTAGTAGCACCACCATACTTTATAAAAAAATTACATGCACCAAATAAATCCCACCAGTGCAATTCAGCGATACACCCTGGTGTGTCTTTTTGTCTAAAGGCACACCGTGTTAGGGTAAAGAAAAAAAATTACCAAACTAATTTTCATTGTGACAATGCATATCGTGCTTCCAAACTCTCAAGAAAGCATCAATGCTCACCTTTCTTCCTAAGACACCCTATTTTCGGTGCTCTACACCGACTAGGATAGCTCCATTGGTGGATTCCACCTATTTCCAAATTTTTGAAATTACCACAAATTTTCATTTCCTATGAATGATGCAACCATGCCTCTTAGAGGAAGAAGAGACCAAGTAAATTATTTATTACCTTCCTATTTTCATTTTCATCCAAATAAACTTAGAATTTAGCTTGGAATTTCACATTTTTTTCAATATTTTTTTCTTTTTCACGCGGTAAGCCTAAACAGTTTGGCTCTCCCTTAAGCAGTGTGTATTGTGTTAAAAACACAGTGTGCATTCCCACCATTGTGTACTGTGTTAAATACATAGTATGGACTTCTTTTGGAGTGTCCATATATGTTCACATCGGTGTCGTCCAATCTAGTGCACCGTGATAAATTAGTAAAAAACAAAGCGATGCATCCTTCAGAACACCCTGACACCGGTTAAAATGAGGATCATACCCACACTGGCCCATTACACTTCATTAAACGTTCTACTATCTCAACAATATATAAAATTTAACCTTGCGGTGCACTGATTTTAACTAACTACACAAGTCAATTTTCAAACGCATTGCCATACTTAAAAAATAATACACACCTGTACACTTAACTGAACTAACTACACCACTAACATAAGCATTTATAAATTTTAACATACCAGTGAAATCATTGTAATCAATCGCACCGACCCTATATACATAAATGCACCAAGACATATATTTCCCAAATTTTCATAGTCGGGTGGCTTAGTGGACTCCTCATTCCTCATGCACTCACATTTACAATGCACCATGAAACAAAAGGATGGTGCTCCACTATCGCGGTGGTACCAATGCATTGATAGTAACACCTCGCATTGGATCACTGTTTTGTTTCGGTGGATGCCTTGTAACCGACGTTGTCGATAACATAACACACTATTAAACAAAAAGAATTTGGTCCAATAGTATGGTAGCACTAGTGCATTTATATTAAAACATCACACCGCGTAAGTTCTTATTCAAGAATTTCATCGGTTGGTGCGGATCAATCAAAACAATGCACAACTGATGTAAAGAGCACAACACCAGACAAAATTTTCACAAATTTGCAGTGCAATGCGTCTTATGGTAAGTACCACTAAGATGCTTGGAAGTGTACCAATTGAGATAAATGCACTGATGTGTTCTATTAATATAACGCACTGCCAAGTTTTTGAAACAAGAATTTCATGTGTGATGCATTAAATAAATAATTTACTATCTCGGTTCGTTTATGGGATGCCTTGTCACTGTTGTGTTATAATAAAAATGCACTGGTATCAACGCATGCAAATCTCAAATGAAGAATCGGTGCCTTACTTTAAATGAAATGCACTGGGGCAGTTAAGTAAGTTGAATTAGAAAAAATAGTTTAAAAATTATCATTCTGGTGCACATTGTAAAACATGTTCGTTAATCATCCTCTGTGGGTTGCTTGAATTTCTCCAAGATAACGTCCTCGCCATTCTTGTATCCATAATATGAACTGGCATCAATTCACTTGTAGATCATATACCTACATCTCCTCTTCTTCGCCTCGAGGGGGATTATCGAATAAATCTTTGGGGATGGGGAACAATTTCATAGCCCCAAAGTATCTATAACTGGGGCCCTTTTCTGTGGCACCAGACACATCAACTTCATTCTATTCCAAATCCGTTGTATTGGCCTCTACTTTGGCATAATTAGCACTTCCAAACTCTATTATTGGAGCTTACCAATGCCCATTTTCCCTGTTCAGCAAGAAAGGACCCTGGTGGATGTATTAATTATAACATTGTGTCATATTGAAGATTGACCTAAGCTCCATATTGCATATTTAATAGAAGTTAAGAAGCACATTTGGAAAAATAATCGATGATCCATAAGATTTTTTAGCATGACTTATCGCTAAATATTAAGCATTGACTTGGACTCAACCTACTCATCCATGAGATCCTCACTCATGTACTTACTAAGAAGTTCATGACACTTCCTCTTCTCCACAACCATGTGCTCGATCACTTTCTCATCTAGAAGGGGAACATGGGAAACAAACTCTTGCTCTCTCTACTATTGGTTTCCCTTGTTCTACTCTCCCATTTATTCTACCACATCATCATCTTCCTTGAATAGGACCAACTTAATAGAAACAATGTTCTTTCTCTTGATCATCAACATGGCATGCCTCTAGATACACTTGATCCACTTCCACTCCCTAATCACTTTGGCCCACATATCCTCCTCCACGGATCGCTCAACGTTTTCCAAGATATTTTTCTCGTCATCGTTGTTTCCATAATAATTGGTGTCAATTCACTTGAAGATAACATACATAGACCTCCTCTTCATCGCTCGACGGGGCTTATCAAATAGATCTTTGATGTTAGGGAGGAATTTCCCAGCTGCACTTGTACAATTGGTTATTAGAATATTATAACATGCCATCTTCCAACAATCAATTTTACAAGTGCGACTGCAAAATCCCTCCTTAGTGTCAAAGAGCCATTCGATAATCCTCCCAAGGAGAAGAAGAGGAGGTCTAGGTATGTGATCTACAAGTGAATTGATTCTAGTTATTATGGCGACAATGATGACGAGAATGGTATCATGGACAAAGTCAAGCATTCCATGGAGGAGGAGATGCATGCCAGAGCGTTGAGGGAGTGGCAGAGGATCGAGTCTATCTAGAGGGAGGCTAGGTTTTGGCAAGGTTGTTTCCATTAAGCGGGTCCTATTCGTGGAAGATGAGGATGTGGCAGAAGAAATGGGAGAGAAGGACAAGGGAAACGAATAGTAGAGAGATAAAGAGTTTTTTTCCCATGTGCTCAGTATGGATGAGAAAATGATTGAGCACATGGTTATGGAGAAGAAGAAACTTGATGAACTTCTTAGTAAGTACATGGGTGAGGATCTCATGGAGGAGTAGGCCGATGCCAAAGAAATTCTTAATATTTAGCGATAAGGCATGTTCACAAATTTTATGGATCATCGGTTGTTTTTCCAAACCTGCTTCTTAAATTCTATTGAATATGCATTATGGAGCTTATGTCAATCTTAAGGTTGACATATTTTTATAATTAATAAATTCACAAGGGTCCTTTCTTGTTGAACAGGGAAAAGGGGCAATGGGAAGCTCCGACTGTAGAGCTTGGAAGTCTTAATTATGCCAAAGTAGGGGGAAATATGATGAATTTGGAAAAAAACTAAGTTTATGTGCTATGTTCCATAGGAAAGGGCCTCGATTACAGACACTTAGGGGCTACGCAATTCCTCCCCATCCCCACAAAGATATTTTTTGGGGCTCAGAAATGTCCTATTTTCATCCACCTTTCCCTTCATCATTATTAACATTTCATCGCCCCATTAACCTTTCATGATATCATTTCATAAATATACTTGGGTTTCACCTTATTATTTTCCACTTTATTCATTTTAGTATTAAAAGGGAATTTGTGATTAAATGTTAGAAAATTGACATGTTTTCATATATATCTCAAAAATGTGTGAGCTTTGTAATGTGTAGGAATATGAGAATGATTAATTCAAAAGGACTTCTTGAATACTTCCTCCACCATTTCAAGATTTGAGGAGAT
>SNQJ01S0023409.1:99191-118856 GCA_010110895.2 Picea sitchensis
CCTCATGTTCTCCCTACCAACTAGGTAAAAGTAGTTTCAATTTCTGCAAATTTCAATTTATGCAAGAGTGTTTAATTCATGCAAGTGTGATCTAGACGTGTTGGTAAGGGGTCATAGAAGCTCGTGAGAGGAGACTCCTCATGTTCTCCCTACCAACTACGTAAAAGTAGTTTTAATTTCTGCAAATTTTAATTTATGCAAGTGTTTAATTTCTGCAAGTGTGATCTACATGTGTTGGTTCTAAGGGTCATAGAGCTACTTCAGTGTAGATTCCTCACTATCCCTACCAAATTTCAAGAGCATTTAATTTCCACAATTGTGAAGAATAATTTTTTTATGTTTTAGCAAGAGTGTTTTTTTAAGTTTTTCATTTTGATTTGGGTGTTGTAAGAATCCTTTTTTCTAACATGGTTTAACAATGAATTTCAGCTTGGAACTACTCACTCAGGTCCTGGCAGATATCAGGATTTCCTCTTCCCTGGAAGATGAGATCTTGACAAGGATCAAAGATTAAAATACTCCTCCAGAAACAATTGAAGATCCAACATCTGAAGACTCTTATGCATCCAATGATGAACCACTGATTGAAAAGGAGATCGAGGAAGATGAAGAGGAGTTACAGCATGATCTGAGCGAGGAACAATGCACCTACGAAAGCCTAATCGAACGATGGTTTCAAGCGAGTACCAGGTTAGATTCATTTAGTTTTTCTTTTTATTTTCTTAATTTACAGTTTCAACCGCTAATTTCACATGTTCATACATATTCCCGACTGCCATTTGCAAAATTGAAAGATAACATATTTTTATTACTGTTGCGTGCATGGCTACATTGGTTATTTGACTACATGTAACTAATTTCTTATTTTTAATTAGCGTAGTGTAGGTAGGGTTTTATTTTCAAGTTTTTTTTATTTTTGCTAGAATGAGTATGCTCTCCTCCGTGCTTCCTACGATCGCGAGGATCCGAAAGTAGGATGACTGATTGGTTGATTTCAGGAATATCAATTAATTAACAAAAATAAAATTTTTTCCTAATCCATTTTTCGTCTTCCATTTTCTCATAAATTTTTAATAAGCTTGCAAAATAAATTTTTATTTTATTCTTTATTTTGAAAACATAATAGAAAAAATAAATAAAAAGTTGTGCATGCTTCTATATAAAAGAAAAACAATAAAACAGTAAGGATGTTAAAAAAAAATAATAATAATAAATAGAATAATAATAATAATATAAATGAATAAGGTCTGCAATTCATACAAGAAACTCCAAGCTAAAACAACAGTTGAAACAACTTCATGACCGCGCTCTTATTGTTTTCAACTTGTTTATTTTTTTATTTTCTTGGCAACAACGTTATGTTTTTTCCTTCGTCCCTTATCCTGTAGACCCCTGGAGATAACCCTGAAATAAAAAAAAATATCATATGTGCAGAAACCACCTCATATGTTTGATCAAACAAATAAACAATATCAACAATTTTCAATTTTCACGAGGGCCTAAATCCAAATCTGTTATATCAGGCCAAATATTTCCCATTTGAGGTTCACTACATGATTAACTTCCTCTACCTCTATGCCCAATATTTGTTTTGACGCTGCTTTGTGGATGGGGTAAACTACCTTTTGTCTACCTAGTACATTCATTGATGACAACTTATTAAAGCTAGTGGCGCTCTCCCCTGCCTCATTTTTTTTCCTGTCTAAAAGTCCAGTGATATTGGTTGGAAACGAAAGGTTTATGGAGAAAATTTTCCAATATCTAAATATATCTTCCTACCTATAGATGATCTTAAAAACACCCCATGGGACCATTGTGTAGATCACAACATTTTTTTTATGGCCTTCATTATGAGCGTAAAAAAATTCAAGCGGAAAGCAGTAGAGCGGAAGTCCGAGACCATAGCATATAATTATGACATTCGAGAGGAATCTCTGTTAACACAAACCTAGAGAGATGGAGGTGGTTACTTATTTTTAGTGATAATGAGCTCCAACAATGAAGGAATATCATTTAACGCAATTTATGGGATATGGGATCCACTTGTACGTTCAAAGAATTTTTTTTCCCGGAGGTTATGAGACTAAATCCCATTTTCATTTTCATTTGTATTAATTTGATTTGTAGCATCTTCTTGCCAATCCATATTTAATCAGACGTGATTCTTTGAAGGAGATAAAACTATAATTTTATCCATCCCATAGTGACCATATTGGATAGGTTTCTAAATCTGATTGGTGTTATCTATGTAAAATTGTCTGGAAGTTTTTATCTATTGGCAATCAACAATGTATCTGACGGGTCAGATGCAACATGAGTGCCCACCAAGATGATATCCTTAAATGCTACTTTAAAAATGAGCTTCTACAACCCTGCCACATTCTTTGGGGGTCATGTGACTTCCACTCCCATGGATCTCATGTACTATCAGCTTGTAGTTGCCTCGGGCCAGGTAAAGCGGTTTTATCAGTCTAAGAAAACCCATCGCACTATATCTGTAATGTTGCAGGGAAAGAAAGTTTCTCTCTATGGAGGTGGTGCTAGCTTGACTAGCTCTAATGTAGTTGGTGGCATTCCTCTAGACTTAACATCTGATATCAAAGGCAGCGCTTATGTCTTGCGTAAGCTTGTTAAAACAAAATTCAACAAGCATGTTTACTGCAAAATTGATATGGAGTCAACGACACTCATGAAATCCATATCACTGAAGAATGCTTGTGAGTATGACTAGTGTAGAAGAATTCAATATCACAGACAAAATCTTGTCATTGATAATTGTGATCAGGTTTAGAAAAGTTATACTAATGTGATTATTTTGTTCAGTGTAAAGATCATATAGTTTTAAGGCTGATGGAATTTGTTGCCTTTGCCCGCTTCATTGGTTGGCCAAGTAATTTTCTTATGATTATTATATTGGTGATATTATCTCACAGCTAGCCAGTGTAATCGCTCGAGTGCAGAAACTGTTTTGGTAAGTAATACGATGACAGTGATAAGATTCATGAAGAAAATGACTATCAATGTGTGGACCTGGAGAATGCTATGAAAGTTATGTGTTGGCTCTATGCCATATTGGGGATCCACATAGTTTCATATATGAGCAGGGTCAAGTGTGGTGTGCTTGAAAAAATCAGGAAGAGAGGCCGCGTGCCTGCTCCTTCAAAGTCAGGAACCTGTTGTTTGTGTTTCTAATGATTAAATTCGTTAACAGAGCCTGGTAAACCTATGATAGTATACTTGCAGATGCAATGAGTTCCTCAATAGAGTGTGGTGGTGTTTCCTTTACCCATTCAGATATTCAAAACTTTGCAAAAATCCGGATATACCATGCGCGTGCAGACAGAACATACGATCTCTTCCACTTCGGCTACACCCGATCTTTGGAGTAGGCAAATAAATTGTTCCCGAATGTGTATTTGCTAGTGGGATGTTGTAGCGATGTGGTCACACACATGTACAAGGGAAAGACAGTGATGACCAAAGCTGAACGCTATGAATCCCTTCGCCATTGCAGATGGGTGGACGAGGTTGTGCCAGATGCTCCGTGGGTGATTATATTATGCTTGCCCTGAACAATGTGACGTCAAAGTTCATGTATTGTGCACAACTATGCCTTACATGATAAAACATTCTTGGCATCGACACTCCATGAACGTCAATATGTGACCTATTCAAAGGAAGTTGTACCCCTACCCCTAAGAGCTATAGATGTGAAGAAGGTTGTGACTTCTTTTTCCACATTCCATGCGCTAGATTATCTCTCCTTCTCTTGCAAGAGATAAGATTCCAAATTCTGATATGGGGCTAAGACTGAGCTGCTCCAAGTTCATACCCGGGCCCTTTGCAAACAAATATTAGTGCACCAGAATGAAAATCGATTTGCGAAGCTGACTTTGAAATGAATGAAGATAAAATTTTTGAAGCAATTAGAATCCATCCAGAGCAGAGATTGATAAGGCCAGATATCCTTCTTCGAGTGAAACGTGTGAGGCTGCAGTATGAAAGAACGACCATTTGATTTGGTTTTCCAGCATTTATGGTTGATTCCCCCAAGGATTAAAAAACATAGAATTGATGCCAAAGGTAGATGCCAGGCACTACAAAATTTCTTCTATCGGCTGGAGCATTCATGGTGGCCTTCTAGCCTAGATATAGAAAAATGAAAGTCAACGACCATTATTCTTTTGTTTTGTTTAAAAAAAAAAATAGTAATAAGTTTTGTTTTTCTTTTCTTTTCTTTTGTTTTTAATTTTCTCTTATTTATTTATTTCATTATAAAAAAATCTTAATAAAAACAAAAACAAAAAAAAATATTTTATTTGTTTTAAAAATAATTTTTTATAATAATCAAAAGAATTTTTTAGTTGTTTTGTTTTTTAATAAAACAAACAAAAAAAAAAACTATATAATAATAAAAAAATAAAAATATAAAATACAACAAAAATTATAAAATCATTATAACTTATAAAAAAAATAAAATCAAAATATTACATAATACATAAACATTGGAAAACTCCAAAAATTGCAAATGGACTTTTTTTATAATTCCTGAGAAACATGTTTTTGCGATTTATGCGAAGCAAGCAATCAACAATGAAACAAACACACGCGCAAAGACCACGACAAGAGGTATAAAACACATTTTATTTTATTTTTTTTACTTTGTCACATTTGTCTTTCTTTCTGCATGTTATATTTTCAAACATCTCACAAGTTTTCATGCAGGATTTGTACTAATTTTTTTTTTTTTTTTTCCAGGTGTGCAGTCGATCACATCTTGCTGCTAAAGTGATTTTCAAGAATCACAAAAATTTTGAAAAAAACATGCCTTATTGACTGCTTGAAGGAGATGATTCTCGTTCTACACATCATGGCATTTGTTGTTACACAACGACCATTCATAAAACCATATTGTGTCATGAATTCTTTCCTCACATTTCTCCTTCAAAGCAGACTGATCATCCTTGTGTTGAAGCCCATCTTCCATTGCCTTATCCATCATGGCTTCACATACGCCTATATTTCTAAGTTGCATACATCTCTTTCTTATTTTTCCGTTCATTTTGCCTTATGAATAAAACCATCTAGCCCCTTTTCCACGACTACATTGCCTTTTTTTCCTTGCCATAAAACATTGTTGCTACTGAGATATTTCCTATAGTCCTACCAATCTTTTTATTAGAACTCGCGTTGAATGATATGGGATTCCTTAAGGCCCACCTTTCAACAAGTCTTTCCCCATCGACCTCAACACCTTATCTGGGATATAAACTAGAGTCCATTGAAGTACCTAGAGGCTTGCATGCCTTAATGGCAAGTTCTCTCGTTGACAATCATGGAAAGGCATCAATGTCCCTTGATCGTCAGATCTTGCAAGTGGCTCGACATCAACACATCTATTCACACTTCGCAAGATGTACTCAGGTACCTTGGCACTCATTGACATCAATTGTGAATTTCCTTGCATTGGTTAACGACATTCATCAATGGTCGGTAATCCAATTACTTCTTTTCATGCTCGACATTGACACATTCATTCACATGACTAGAATTGTACCATCAGGTTCAGCAGCAGTTGAAGACTATACACTTTTTCATAACTCCATCAACAATTGCAGCAGTATTTTTCAGCTATATGAGAGTACCACAGTTCCACTTTCATACTTCCTCTTTTCCATGATTCATTCAGCAGCAGTTCATATTCCTCCACTTCACATTCTCTGATCCAGCAGACAGTAGTCGCAGTTACATCAGTAGTCACCTTTCATATGATCCTGCAGCAGTGACATCTTCCATGCTCTAGTAGCTGCATCAGCCATATTCTTATTGCATAGTTCATCAACATTTTGGGTAAGTGGAGGTATGTTATTTTCTAAAATTTAATCATGTAATTTTTGAACTACTAGCAATGAATAATTTGGAAAATTCCCTCACTCAGTTCCCTTTCCTTTTCATTTCTATGAATCATGCCATGTTGCACGAGGACATGAAACAAGTTAAGTTGGAGGGTATGGGACTTTGGGACTTTATTTACTATCATCACTCCATTTTTCCATGACCATCATTCCATTTTTCATCTCATTTACCATTTATGAACATTTCTTTTCCAATGATACTCTGTTGCACTTTTCTTTATAAGCATTGATACACATATTGGCATGATTCACAAATATACAAAAAAGGGCTTTGTTATACTCAGTGATGTTTCCTTATGCACATTGATAGTATATATTTTCCATTAAGAATATGGGAAAATTATTATCATAACAGCAAGAGAACAAATAACGAAATGAATGTTGATAACACAAGAACCAACATTCTTTATATGCATGGTTGTCACACAAGAACCAACCATAAGAAAAATTTCAGTTGTTACTCATGTAAATCCCATCCTGAAAACATTCATTATCATCACGCAAAGCCAACATTCAGATGCCAAAAATTTCTTTAGAAGATCCATGCATGGTTGCATGAGGACATGCAACAAGTTAAGTTGGGGGGTATGTTGGGGCTCAAAAATGTCATATTTTCATCCACCTTTCCCTTCATCATTCTTCACATTTCATTGCCCCATTAACATTTCACGATATCATTTCATAAATATACTTGGGTTTCACATTATTATTTTCCACTTTATGCATTATAGTATTAAAAAGGAATATATGATTAAATGTTAGAAAAATGACATGTTTTCATATATATCTCAAAAATGTGTGAGCTTTGTAATGTGTAGGAATATTAGAAGGATTAATTCAAAAGGACTTCTCGAATACTTCCTCCACCATTTCAATGTTTGAGGAGAAAATTCAAGGAGAAGATCATGGAGATTTGGTCGGCATATCTTATCCACGATATATGAGAGATATGTGTGAGGATTTGAAGGGATTATATTTTGTAATAATGGGAAATAGGTTGGGAGAAAAGTGGATCTGTAATAATGAGATGGTTATTTTATCTTCAAGACTCTCATGTATAAAAGAGAGTTCTCTCTCTTCATGAGGGGGTAGTAATCAAGTAATTAGAATATGGAATTAGAGTAGTCATTAATGGTAGTCATTAGGATTCGAAAGAGAAAGGGATTCTTAGCTTTGATTCATGGTTTTGGTTTTCATGTTTTCATTATTATTTTATGAAGATTGATTTGATTATTGTAATATAAGATTGCTTCATTGGTGAGATCTCTCATATGTTGTTGTGCCATTCAACTCTTCACACGTTGTATTTGATTTTCCTTCATGTAGTTCTCCATTTCTAGATTAATTCCATTTACGCAATTTCCCATTCCTAGATTAATTTCAATTCCAAGTTGCATGTTTCAATTTCTTGCATTANTCAAACAAATAAACAATATCAACAATTTTCAATTTTCACGAGGGCCTAAATCCAAATCTGTTATATCAAGCCAAATATTTCCCATTTGAGGTTCACTACATGATTAACTTCCTCTACCTCTATGCCCAGTATTTGTTTTGACGTTGCTTTGTGGATGGGGTAAACTACCTTTTGTCTACCTAGTACATTCATTGATGACAACTTATTAAAGCTAGTGGCGCTCTCCCCAGCCTCATTTTTTTTCCTGTCTAAAAGTCCAGTGATATTGGTTGGAAACGAAAGGTTTATGGAGAAAATTTTCCGATATCTAAAGATATCTTCCTACCTATAGATGATCTTAAAAACACCCCACAGGACCATTGTGTAGATCACAACATTTTTTTTATGGCCTTCATTATGAGCGTAAAAAAATGTCAAGCGGAAAGCAGCAGAGTGAAAGTCCGAGACCATAGCATATAATTATGGCATTCGGGAGGAATCTTTGTTAACACAAACCTAGAGAGATGGAGGCGGTTACTTATTTTTAGTGATCATGAGCTCCAACAATGAAGGAATATCATTTAACGCAATTTATGGGATATGGGATCCACTTGTACGTTCAAAGAAATTTTTTTCCCGGAGGTTGCAAGACTAAATCCCATTTTCATTTTCATTTGTATTAATTTGATTTGTAGCATCTTCTTGCCAATCCATATTTAATCAGACGTGATTCTTTGAAGGAGATAAAACTATAATTTTATCCATCCCATAGTGACCATATTGGATAGGTTTCTAAATCTGATTGGTGTTATCTATGTAAAATTGTCTAGAAGTTTTTATCTGTTGGCAATCAACGATGTATCTGACGGGTCAGATGCAACATGAGTGCCCACCAAGATGATATCCTTAAATGATACTTTAAAAATGAGCTTCTACAACCCTGACACATTCTTTGGGGGTCATGTGACTTCCACTCCCATGGATCTCATGTACTATCAGCTTGTAGTTGCCTCGGGCCAGGTAAACCGGTTTTATCAGTCTAGGAAAACCCATCGCACTATATCTGTAATGTTGCAGGGAAAGAAAGTTTCTCTCTATGAAGGTGGTTCTAGCTTGACTATCTCTGATGTAGTTGGTGGCGTTCCTCTAGACTTAACATCTGATATCAAAGGCAGGGCTTATGTCTTGCATAAGCTTGTTAAAACAAAATTCAACAAGCATGTTTACTGCAAAATTGATATGGATTCAACGACACTCATGAAATCCAGATCATTGAAGAATGCTTGCGAGTATGACTAGTGTAGAAGAATACAATATCACAGAAAAAATCTTGTCATTGATAATTGTGATCAGGTTTAGAAAAGTTATACTAATGTGATTATTTTGTTCAGCGTAAAGATCATATAGTTTTAAGGCTGATGGAATTTGTTGCCTTTTCCCCCTTCATTGGTTGGCCAAGTAATTTTCTTATGATTATTATATTGGCGATATTATCTCGCAGCCAGCCAGCGTAATCGCTCGAGTGCAGAAACTATTTTGGTAAGTAATACGATGACAGTGATAAGATTCATGAAGAAAATGACTATCAATGCGTGGACCTGGAGAATGCTATGAAAGTTATGTGTTGTCTCTATGCTATATTGGGGATCCACATAGTTTCATATATGAGCAGGGTCAAGTGTGGTGTGCTTGAACAAATCAGGAAGAGAGGCCGCGTGCCTGCTCCTTCAAAGTCAGGAACCTATTGTTTGTGTTGCTAATGGTTAAATTCGTTAACATGACCTGGTAAACCTATGATAGTATACTTGCAGATGAAAAGAGTTCCTCAATAGAGTGTGGTGGTGTTTCCTTTACCCATTCAACTATTCAAAACTTTGCAAAAAGCCGGATATACCACGCGCGTGCAGACGGAATATACGATCTCTTCCACTTTGGCTACACTCGATATCTGGAGCAGGCAAAGAAATTGTTCCCGAACGTGTATTTGCTGGTGGGATGTTGTAGCGATGTGGTCACGCACATGTACAAGGGAAAGACAATGATGACCGAAGCTGAATGCTATGAATCCATTCGCCATTGTAGATGGGTGGACGAGGTTGTGCCATATGCTCCGTGGGTGATTATATTATGCTTTCCCTGAGCAGTGTGACGTCAAAGTTCATGTATTGTGCACAACTATGCCTTACATGATAAAACATCCTTGGCATCGACACTATCTTCAACTGTTGGATACTCCACGAACGTCAATATGTGACCTATTCAAAGGAAGTTGTACCCCTACCCCTAAGAGCTATAGATGTGAAGAAGGTTGTGACTTCTTTTTCCACGTTCCATGTGCTAGATTATCTCTCCTTCTCTTGCAAGAGATAAGATTCCAAATTCTGATATGGGGTCGAGACTGAGATGCTCCATGTTCATACCCGGGCCCTTTGCAAACAAATATTAGTGCACCAGAATGAAAATTGATTTGCGAAGATGACTTTGAAATGAATGAAGATAAATTTTTTGAAGCAATTAGAATCCATCCAGAGCAGAGATTGATAAGGCCAGATATCCTTCTTCGGGTGAAACATGTGAGGCTGCAGTATGAAAGAATGACCATCTGATTTGGTTTTCCAACATTTATGGTTGATTCCCCCAAGGATTAAAAAACACGGAATTGATGCCAAAGGAAGATGCCAGGCGCTACAAAATTTCTTCTATCGGCTGGAGCATTCATGGTGGCTTGCTAGCCCAGATATAGAAAAATGAAAGTCAACGGCCATTATTCTTTTGTTTCGTTTTATAAAAAAAATAAAATAATGATAAGTTTTTCTTTTCTTTTCTTTTCTTTTGTTTTTAATTTTCTCTTATTTATTTATTTCATTATAAAAATATTTTTTTATAATAATCAAAAGAATTTTTTAGTTGTTTTGTTTTTTAATAAAACAAAAATAAATAAAAAAACTATATAATAATAAAAAAACTATATATATAAAATACAACAAAAATTATAAAATCATTATAACTTATATATAAAAAAAAATCAAAATATTACATAATACATAAACATTGGAAAACTCCAAAAATTGCAAATGGACTTTTTTTATAATTCCCGAGAAACATGTTTTTGCGATTTATGCTAAGCAAGCAATCAACGATGAAACAAACACACGCGCAATGACCACGACAAGAGGTATAAAACACATTTTATTTTATTTTTTTTACTTTGTCACATTTGTCTTTCTTTCTGCATGTTATATTTTCGAACATCTCACAAGTTTTCATGCAAGATTTGTACTAAGTTTTTTTTTTTTTTCAGGTGCGCAGCCGATCACATCTTGCTGCTAAAGTGATTTTCAAGAATCACAAAAATTTTGAAAAAAACGTGCCTTATTGACTGCTTGAAGGAGATGATTCTCGTTCTACACATCATGGCATTTGTTGTTACACAACGACCATTCATAAAACCATATTGCGTCATGAATTCGTTCCATTGCCTTATCCATCATGGCTTCACATACGCCTATATTTCTAAGTTGCATACATCTCTTTCTTATTTTGCCGTTCATTTTTCCTTACGAATAAAACCATCCAACCCCCTTTCCACGACTACATTGCCTTTTTTTCCTTGCCATAAAACATTGTTGCTACTGAGATATTTCCTATAGTCCTACCAATCTTTTTATCAAAACTCGCGTTGAGTGATGTGGGATTCCTTAAGGCCCACCTTTCAACAAGTCTTGCCCCATCGACCTCAACACCTTATCTGGGATATAGACTAGAGTCCATTAGAGTACCTAGAGGCTTGCATGCCTTAATGGCAAGTTCTCTCGCTGACAATCATGGAAAGACATCAAAGTCCCTTGATCGTCAGATCTTGCAAGTGGCTCGAGACCATCACATCTATTCTCACTTCGCAAGATGTACTCAAGTACCTTGGCACTCATTGACATCAATTGTGATTTTCCTTTCATTGGTTAACGACATTCATCAATGGTCGGTAATCCAATTACTTATTTTCATGCTCGACATTGAAACATTCATTCACATGACTAGAATTGTACCATCAGGTTTAGTAGCGGTTGAAGACTATACACTTTTTCATGACTCCATCAACAATTGCAGCAGTATTTTTCAGCTATATGAGAGTACCACAATTCCACTTTCATACTTCCTCTTTTCCATGATTCATTCAGTAGCAGTTCATATTCCTCCACTTCACATTCTCTGATCCAGCAGACAGTAGTCACAGTTACATCAGCAATCACCTTTCATATGATCCTGCAGCAGTGATATCTTCCATGCTCCAGCAGCTGCATCAACCATATTCTTATTGCATAGTTCATCAACATTTTGGGTAAGTGGAGGTATGTTATTTTTTAAACTTTAATCATGTAATTTTTGAACTACTAGCAATGAATAATTTGGAAAATTCCCTCACTCAGTTCCCTTTCCTTTTCACTTCTATGACTCATGCCACGTTGCATGAGGACATGAAACAAGTTAAGTTGGAGGGTATGGGACTTTGGGACTTTATTTACTATCATCACTCCATTTTTCCATGACCATCATTCCATTTTTCATCTCATTTACCATTTATGAACATTTATTTTCCAACGATACTCTGTTGCGCTTTTCTTTATAAGCATTGATATACATATTGGCATGATTCACAAATATACAAAAAGGGCTTTCTTATACTCAGTGATGTTTCCTTATGCACATTGATAGTATATATTTTCCATTAAGAATATGAGAAAATTAGTATCATAACAACAAGAGAACAAATAACGAAATGAATGTTGATAACACAAGAACCAACAATCTTTATATGCATGGTTGTCACACAAGAACCAACCATAAGAAAAATTTCAGTTGTTACTCATGTAAATCCCATCCTGGAAACATTCATTATCATCACACAAAGCCAACATTCAGATGCCAAAAATTTCTTGAGAAGATCCATGCATGGTTGCATGAGGACATGCAACAAGTTAAGTTGAGGGGTATGTTGGGGCTAAAAAATGTCATATTTTCATCCACCTTTCCCTTCATCATTCTTCACATTTCATCTCCCCATTAACATTTCACGATATCATTTCATAAATATACTTGGGTTTCAACTTATTATTTTCCACTTTATTCATTATAGTATTAAAAAGGAATTTATGATTAAATGTTAGAAAAATGGCATGTTTTCATATATATCTCAAAAATGTGTGAGCTTTGTAATGTGTAGGAATATTAGAAGGATTAATTCAAAAGGAATTCTCGAATACTTCCTCCACCATTTCAATATTTGAGGAGAAAATTCAAGGAGAAGATCATGGAGATTTGGTTGGCATATCTTATCCACAATATATGAGAGATATGTTTGAGGATTTGAAGGGATTATATTTTGTAATAATGGGAAATAGGTTGGGAGAAAAGTGGATCTGTAATAATGAGATGGTTATTTTATCTTCAAGACTCTCATGTATAAAATAGAGTTCTCTCTCTTCACGAGGGGGTAGTAATCAAGTAATTAGAATATGGAATTAGAGTAGTCATTAATGTTAGTCATTAGGATTCGAAAGAGAAAGGGATTCTTAGCTTTGATTCATGGTTTTGGTTTTCATGTTTTCATTATTCTTTTATGAAGATTGATTTGATTATTGTAATATAAGATTGCTTCATTGGTGAGATCTCTCATATGTTGTTGTGCCATTCAACTCTTCACACGTTGTATTTGATTTTCCTTCATGTAGTTCTCCATTTCTAGATTAATTCCATTTACGCAATTTCCCATTCCTAGATTAATTTCAATTCCAAGTTGCATGTTTCAATTTCTTGCATTATATCAATGATTCAATTTCAGTTATAGCTTAAACATTAGATTAGATTAGTCCCGCTTCAATATTGCATATACTTTGTGTGTGCTTCATAAGTTTATGATCCTCGGATTGACAAATTAAATAGTTGGGCAAGTACTACAACTCAATTAATACAACATTAGTTCGGACCAATATAATGACTGTTGTTCCCTTGTTACGATTGTTGTTCATTTGAACGGAACAATTGTCATTCCTTTTGTTACGATTGTTGTTCCTTTGCAGGGGTTGCATATCTGGAGGACGAGTATTGAAAATAGAAGGTAAGAACCTACGTAGGCAACAAGTAAAACACTTGTGCTAGCGCCTACCTTTCGATGATGCATAGAGGTTATATTTTAGTACATCTTTAGAGCCCAACAATATTCGATAATCCCCCTCGAGGAGAAGAAGAGGAGGTTTAGATATGTAATCTACAAGTGAGTTGATGCCAGTTCATATTATGGCTACATGAATGACGAGGATGGTATCTTGGAGAAATTCAAGTTTCCTACAGAGGATGAGATGTGAGGAAGAGCATGGAGGAAATGGCAGAGGATTGAGTCCATGCACTAAATTATGAGTGGCATTGAAGAGTGGCCTATGTTTTTTCCTCCGCAAAGCAAAACCGCCACAAAACTTTAATTATTGAGGTTTGCATACATACTTTGTCAATTAAATTGTTTCTCGATGCATTTTTACGTAACAACCACTATGGTACGATTTCAATCGCATTGGTGCGTTATAAACAGTATAGCACACATGTATATTTTGTTTTTTTCAAATCACGTTGATGTTGTTGTTGTTTGATTTATAAAATGTATAATAAGTACACTAATGATTTCTTTATTTTTAAATTAAATTTAAGATGTATCACTCATTAGAATTTAGAGTTGTCATAAAAAGTTTAACTTTAAAGTTTTATGAAATCATTTAATTTTGGATTCTAATTGCAAAAACTTAAACTATTAATGTCATATAATGTTAAATTCATCTTCAAGGTGAATTGTTTAATTTCCAACAAAATACAATATGTTAATTAAACATGTTTACAAAGAAAAAATACTTTTTTTTTGTCAACTGAGAAAATCAGAGAGCAGGCGGGCACGTACTCGTGTGACACGTGGTCGTGTTATTCGACTGCTACCACTATAACCCCAGGCATGCTAACACAGCCCCTCATGCAACACACAGGGTAAATCGAGGGTTTCGAACCGATGACTTCACATAATGGAGTGCCTTAACAACACACTCCATCACCGACTATTCTACACCTCGGGGGCCAAAGAAAAATCACTTTTATGAAATGTTATTTTTTCATTTATTTTAGTTATAACATTATAATAATTGTTCATAATTACATTTATAATTGTTATATTTATGAGTAGTGATGGTACACATATATTTCATATAGGGATGTTTTTTTTTTCAATTATTATATTGGGATGACTTATGTCAAGTGTCATATTAGACTATAAAATTCACCTCACTTTATATTAATAATAAATGTGTTAATAGAATCAATATGTGTTTTTTAGTTTGTAGGCGAAAATGTCAATTTCATCAAAGATGATTCTGTGTAAACTATTTAAAAATATTGTAAAAATGAAATACAATGACAAATGATTTGGATATGATGAATTTAATTAATTGGTTTATGCAGTCCTAACCACTACCGTGTTTTTAAGACAAACTAAAATTTGACATAAATTTATTATACAACGTGGACATATGATACTTTTCACCCCGAAAATTTTAATTTTACATAATGTGCATGCGTCCTATGACATTATTGTTCTATGTAAATTCTACAATTACTAATATTCATTCTCATATTTTTTGTAATCATGCAATCAAAATCATTTTAGTAATACATATGTCTTATCAAATAACTAATATACAACTATCATCCGTCCTCCACAATTAATCCTAAGAGATCCTTAAATAAGTTATGCTTTCCATATTCCCTTTGTGAGCCTATTTGATATTATAGGGCCCTTTGAATCACGAATAGTGCATAAAACATCAAATTTGAGGGAAAAGACATTATTTTTCACATGTGTTCCATATTAGGTCCTAATGCAATCCCTATTTGTGCAAAGCTTATAATGGCTAAGGTTAATTATTAAGATATAAAAATATTAAGCAAACTCAATAAATAAAATAAACAAAAATCCACTTGTAGAAGTTATAGGGACCTTAGTTCCCATATTTGATGTAATGATTGTAACATGCAACCAACCATTTTATAAACCTAATGTTGAATTAAACATTATATTTACATTAGTTCCATTGAAAATCCAAAAATACAATTATTCAATCATGTTTTTCTTATGTCCCAACGAGACGTCTAAAGGTAGACCCAATAAAAATCATTTTTTATGAGTCGTTGGTGGTCTACGAAAGTTATAGTTTATTAACAGCTCATCACCAAGAGACAAACTACGTATTTCATGCACAACAACAAATTTGGATGCCTTCCTTTTCATAAAAACTCTTTGTCATTGGAGTGTTCCTCAAAGGAGNTGGACATATGATACTTTTCACCCCGAAAATTTTAATTTTACATAATGTGCATGCGTCCTATGACATTATTGTTCTATGTAAATTCTACAATTACTAATATTCATTCTCATATTTTTTGTAATCATGCAATCAAAATCATTTTAGTAATACATATGTCTTATCAAATAACTAATATACAACTATCATCCGTCCTCCACAATTAATCCTAAGAGATCCTTAAATAAGTTATGCTTTCCATATTCCCTTTGTGAGCCTATTTGATATTATAGGGCCCTTTGAATCACGAATAGTGCATAAAACATCAAATTTGAGGGAAAAGACATTATTTTTCACATGTGTTCCATATTAGGTCCTAATGCAATCCCTATTTGTGCAAAGCTTATAATGGCTAAGGTTAATTATTAAGATATAAAAATATTAAGCAAACTCAATAAATAAAATAAACAAAAATCCACTTGTAGAAGTTATAGGGACCTTAGTTCCCATATTTGATGTAATGATTGTAACATGCAACCAACCATTTTATAAACCTAATGTTGAATTAAACATTATATTTACATTAGTTCCATTGAAAATCCAAAAATACAATTATTCAATCATGTTTTTCTTATGTCCCAACGAGACGTCTAAAGGTAGACCCAATAAAAATCATTTTTTATGAGTCGTTGGTGGTCTACGAAAGTTATAGTTTATTAACAGCTCATCACCAAGAGACAAACTACGTATTTCATGCACAACAACAAATTTGGATGCCTTCCTTTTCATAAAAACTCTTTGTCATTGGAGTGTTCCTCAAAGGAGCAGTTTGCACTAAATAATGAGGCCTTGCAATTATTTATGAACGTGCGATGTTCCCATGATTTCATGGATGAATGTGGATATATAATAGGTTTTTCCTGTTAAAGTTTCCATAAGCATAACCATTCGTGCACATACTATACATGGAAATGTTATGTTTGTATTTGACAATATTCAAACAATCAGACCGACTATAAAGAGGACCACAAAATGGCATAAGTGTCATTAATTGCTTGGCAGGAACAAATACATGTGAAAGGATAAACAACCCAAGATTAACAACATATATTTTAGAGTTGGCCATATAACTATTACCACAAAAAGAGAATTTGGTTCCAACATAGGCACAAGCATGGACAATCGCCAAACGCCATACAAATATCAGTTGTAAATGGTTTGGTATTTACTTTGTAGATGGATAGGAAGAAGGAAGTCATCACTACCTTCCAAAAATTGAACAAACATTGGTGTGTACTTGGACATTTTTTCTCTTAGCTCATACAACTCTTTTTATCTCTTAGTAGTGATGTTTTGGATCACTATAATAACTCTCCATTGATGCAACAAAATGATACATATTGGCAAATTTAGGAGGAAACGTAGTTGATCTAGCTTCCAACGTTTCAAAAAATGAGCACATGGAAGTGCTCCTACGTGTCTTTTCTATATCACCTATTGGATTATTGACCACAGTGGGAGGTATTAGACCATCAAATTTGGGTAGTCGATCATTAATATAATGAGACAATGTGACATGTCGATGGTTCTTCTTCAACCCTTTACATTTTGAACAACCACATACCACTGACATGCCATAAAAGAGATCCAATTCATAGTGTAATATTGTTGACCCAAGTTGTAGGTTACTAGAGGATGGCATGCTACAACTAGCAGGGTAAAGTAATTGTCCATTTTCATCCAACATTTGTATGTGGTATCTTTCTTCTAATANTTGTTGACCCAAGTTGTAGGTTACTAGAAGATGGCATGCTACAATTGGCAGGGTAAAGTAATTGTCCATTTTCATCCAACATTTGTATGTGGTATCTTTCTTCTAATAAGAGCTTGCAAAATTTTTGCACTGGTGGAATATCTTTCTCATCCAAATTCAATCCCAATTTATGATCCTCTAAAATTCAATGAACAATTATTCCAATGCACATGCATAAATGACATAAATTCAATTAGATAAATGAATTATAAATAAAATATAGACTTACTTCAAACAATTTGGGAGAAGTAGACAAACTTGCAATGATATGGAATGAGTTGGAATCTGAATTATTGGCCATTTGATATTATAACCTTCATTTCCTTGCATTTGAGCCAAAACCATCATCAATATGTGCATGAATCCGATATTAAAATTTATCGATGCTTTTATGTATTTTATAATGCATCGATGCGTGTGTGTGTGTGTATATATATATATATATATAGAGAGAGAGAGAGAGAGAGAGAGAGAGAGAGAGAGAGAGATCACCGAGTTGTCACATCTGTTAAAACCTCCGCAAACCAAAATATCCATAAATTTTAATAGCTGAGGTTTGCATTTCTATTTTATCGATAAAATTGGTATCAATGCGCTTTTTTCTATATACGCACCATGTTGCACTATTTAGTGAGGCTCACCAAGTTGAAGACAAACTTAATTTTTAAAATATATAGTTTCATAAGAGATTTTACATACTATTTGAAAAAAATAGTGAAAAAAGAGAGGAAATTTCATTTTTCAAAACGTATTTGTTTATAAATGAAAATACTATTCATTAGTTCATTTTTTTGGAAACATTTAGAGGGAATATTTGTGGAAGAGAGATTACCACGAAAGACTTTGGAGTGGTTGGATTTGTTTGAAGAGACAAAATTGGAAGGGATTTGTAGGGCACCTACAAATCTACAAATATGAAATTTCTTGTATGTGATTTCATTGTACTCGTCATTTCAATCTTTCCCTATTTGATTCAATCTATTTTCAATGCATGTTAAAAAACGTATAAGGATTTCATAGTTACCTTAGATATTGGAAGTTGTAGAATTCTTGTTGTTTTTTCTTGTTCCCCTCTTTTTCTGAGGAATAGATTTTTATAAGGTTTATTTTTATAAGCAATAGATATTTTTAGGGTTTATTTTTTAAGCAATAGGTTTTTATAGGGTTTATTTTCTTAAGAAATAGAGTTTTATAGGGTTTATTTAGTTGCATATGGGACGTTTGGTTTCCGTTGCAATGGTACCACCCATTGCATCAGATCCCAAACCCTGTCAACTCTCTCATTGTCAATGATTTTTTTAAAAATATTTTCTATGGTATGCGGTGCGCATTGTACAGGAAAAATGCCCCTTTGTGCACTGTACAGGAAAATCACCCTGATGCTTACTATATAGATAAATACACTGGTGCACATATATCTGTGTAAAGCATTGAGTGGTAAAAGAAATAGTATTGATTCAATATCATATGCATACAGGTTAGCGGTGCGCAATGACTAATAGTACATGATGGTGCAAGTATATTCTTGATGCCGTGGTGCGTTAGGTTTAATGAAGCACACCAAAATAATAGATTGTATAAAAATTTCATAATTTCTATTTCTAATCATTCCTGATTTTTATTTTATACCAGATGGCTAATAGAAGTTCAAAGAAAACATCTTATTGCAGCGAGTGCAATGGTAGCTCATCCCAAGAAGAGAGGCATGTGAGCTATTTACGTTTTATTAAGAAGTTAATATATAATTTTAAGTATTTGTAAGTTTATATCAATTATGTCTATAGGTTAATGTGTGTCATGCAGAGCAAAAAATTGAAGAAACTCGATAAGATTGTTCACAATCTAAGTGCAAAAGAGCATAAAAGTTTTATGGAAATGTTGCAAAGAGAGGAAACAGGTGGATCAAAAGGTAATCAACATTATCTTTTTCTTTGAATTTTACTAAAAATGAATTTCTTAACATTAATCACGAACAAGTTTTAAACAATCGATTTCACTGTTTTTTAATGTTATGCAACGACCGATAGTGAGGAAATGGAATCTCATCATAAGAGGACAAAAAATTTTAAGGATGTAAATGATGATGACGGGTTGGTCATCAGTTCATCTGGAGTGGTGCTTGAAGTTTGTAACATCCCGCTCTTGCGTGCATTGAGCGAACTTATTATTTGAGGACACTTGCTTAGAAGTGATCCAGATTATTATACT
>SNQJ01S0023409.1:118866-157396 GCA_010110895.2 Picea sitchensis
GGAATATGGGGACACCTAGGAGCGATTATAGGAATGCTTTTAGGTGGGTGAGGGAAATATGAGTAATTAAGTATTTAATGAAATTAATTTTTGGTGCAATGAAGGGGATGGGTGACACATGTATGGGGAGGATTTTTTTATGAATTAAATTATTGAACAATAAATTAAATGGGATTTTGGGAAAGTAAATGACTTAGAAACTCTATATAAAGGAGGGAGGAGGAGGATGATGGAGCTTTGTTGTGATGCGTAACGTTACACTGCAGAATTTTATACTTGACTGACTTAGCTTGTGGGAGTTGGGATACCCATCTCAGTGAGGAGTGGTATCTCGGCCTTGCGAGGCGAGATGGGAGCTAGTTGTGCTCTGGTTTAGTGTGTGTTGCCCCTTTGCGGCTCAGGGGGCTAAGGGGGAGGAAGAGTACCCCTAGTGTTGGCTGGGAGGTACCGATGAAGTCTCATCGATCGAAAAGAGGGAGCGGTACAGAGCATGTGGGACAACGACTCAGAGCAGATGACTTGGGATATGGTACACTTACTTGATTCTGCATGGTAGATTCTTATTATACCTGACACTTTCGATTCTATATTTTTAATTTCGTAAATAAAATGTTTGACTTAGCATTTTAATTGAAAACTTAATTCCCCGTAGCCTTAAGCTTGTTGTTGATTGATTCCCTTGGCTTTCGATCCCTGGATGTTGTGACCTCCCTATGGTTTTATTGATTTTGTGATGATTTTGCGCTTCTTAGTTCACCCTCGTCCCTAGATCATCAGTCCTCGCCTGAGCAATCGGCCAGGAGTCGGATCGACGGTCGTCACTTCGGTGTTAATAGACCTATAGATCCTAATGCCCAGTGTTTCTATGCGTGGATGATGAGTGAAGAATGTGTTTGCCCAGTTGTCTACCCCTGTTGATTGTTCTTGTATGATTGATGGTCATTGCACCTTGTTGCGATTGATTATCTCTGCGATTATTTATCTTTTCTCCCAGCAAATTGCTTATTATCTTCCACATTTTAATCTCTGTGTTTTCACCCTTTTTTTCATCATTCAACCTACTCTTCTTGGTATCTTACACACAGTGATTTGTATTTTTGTTTGGACAACAACTCCATAATTTACTCTGCATTTTTAACCCATTTGGTGATTTTTTTTACTGCGTTTCCAACACTTGTTAACTACGTTATTTCCTTTCTCTCTGCGTTTGGTTACTCAAAAAAAATTTGGAATTTAAAGCCCGCAAAATTCCTTGCCTTGGCGTGGAACCTTCACTCTTTTATTTCTATTGATTCTCTATAGTTTTCATGAGTGGAGGGTGACGTGCGTTATGCATGTTCTCCCAGCAACTGGTGTTCTTGATCACTTCCAATTCACTTCTTTTTTTGCATAGCATTTCCATCCTTCTACACAACAAATCTCGCATAGTTTTCACTCCGCAAATATCCCGTTTTTAATCTCAACAATTAATACTATAAGCATTCTTGGACAACAAATTCGTACTTGAATAGGGAGTGACTTGTACAGTTGATTCCAATGGTTGTATGGCATTAATTACTTTTGAATACAAAATTAATGATAATGCCCTATGCTAGCGGCATACTTGACCAACTCCCTTCCTTAGACAATGATCGCATTCTTCGACACCTTTCTTTGAATGCTCCACATAAGTTTTGTTCAATCACGAAATTTTACCAGCAGTTTAATGATGGGCATGACAATGAAAATTTTAGTGATAATGGGTAGCGATTGGGTATTGGTAGCAAATTTAATATTATTTAATGGATAAGTATGGCTTAGCAATTTAATGAATGAGTTGGATAACTTATCTCTATGCATTGAATACTGATTTATGCATTTATTTAAGACAACGATTTGATACCTAAAATAGCCACGAAAAATCTTTCACTAGACAACGATTTCTTGTATAGAGACAACAAATTTAAAAAAGGACTGTGTAACTGTTGATTGTATAATTGGTGAATGCGTTTTGGCAAGTGTGTTGGCATCGATTTCGTATTGGTTACTGTGAAGATAACAGTTTATGCAGAGAACCTAATAGATTTTATACACAGTGAAATGGTACATGCAACACTTGTTGGTCTATGTTTTTACTTGACAACGACCCTGCAAGTATCATTGACATCGAAGTTTGTATTGGCGAAACCCTTAGACTTCCTATACAATTGCTAACCTTATGATTGTGTTTCATCCCTTCGACAGTTGAACTGACAACCTCTCACCTATTGTTCACAATTCTTTACATTGAAGGGCAATGTATCTCTACATACATTGGTGAAGGGATTGTGTCTGCATTTTTTTTCTAGGTGTTTTTACACCAGGATTGCCATGTCTTCACCCTGCCACATCTCTACCAGACAACAATGCCTTAGCGACTTCTTAGACAACATTATCATTTCTGACAGCAGTAATAAGAAGCCACCTACAATTTTCACCTAAAAAAAACAAAAACACGATGCAATGCACAGTCAATCCCTGCCAAACCCGAGTAACCAGGGCAAACTTCAGAAGGGAATTTTGGTGCGAACCTGTGAGTGCCTGGGGTGTGATTCTGGACCGTGTCCGGGGGCACGGGGAGGGATTCGATCCAGACTAAGTGCATTGTGTAATGATCGTACAATTCCATTCCTTTACAGTCGTAAGGTTAAAACTTATATCCTTACTCTAAATATCAGTTACTTTGGTTTAAGATTTACAAACTTCCCTTTTTTTTTAAAGTTTGTGGTTACTTTTTGGGAGTTATTTAATATACTTTTATTCCGAAAAATTCAAGATCCAAAAAAATATCTCTTAATAACGATTTACATATTTTTATATTATAATTTTAAAAATTATATTCTATTTAGAGGTTAGACTAATATTATACAAAATTCCTGTCTCAAACAGAAATCAAAATTTCATTTAACCTACTCCTACTTACATGGCATCAATCTTAATGTTTGTGCTTTATTAAATACTATGTATAAAATGTAATGGTTGAAATTGATCATGTTCTCACACACTATTCTCTACTTATGTATTATGGTTGATTAGTGTTACTTGAATTTAGTGGGAAATACAAGTTGACCTTTTTAGTAACTGAACTGTTCTTCCAACCTTTAAAAAAATAAAAATCTAGTTTCAATCAAATTTTGGGACTAGTTATGACTCGAAAGGGAAGCACTTACATGATGATGTCACAAATTTATTAATAAATTTTGTTGGGTTACATTAAATAATCGTTGGTGCTATGTGATTTTAATTGGTTACTTGTGCCTAATACGGTGTTAATTTGTTTATGCTTCAAGTTGAATTTTATGGGTGGATGGTCATAGTTGTTACACCACATAGTTTGCCTCTTAGGAACCAAAATTTTTCAGATAGCTGGGAGATTTATTTTGAGAGATGTCATGCTGTGTCCTGTCGACTTTTGATTCGGGTGTGTGGGCATCGTTTCTTGTCAGTTATCTCAGTCTCCTAGTGCAATGATTTCAGCTTGTGTTGAGGGTCCAGTTAATTGGCTGTGTCTATCACCTGGGGACGATATGATTGCTGATGAGGGACTCATGGCACTCTCTATTGGGGTAGAGGCAAAGGATAACCTGGCCAGGTTCTGTGCCTCCCATGGTGGGAGTCTCTCTATGTAGTTAACATCGTTGGGTTGTAACGCCTTCATGCGTTTGTTTGCGTACCATATAGGTTCTAGTATTTGTCGTTGAGGTTGTTGTGTCGGGATGGGGAATATTGTCGTTAGGATTGTAGGTGTTGTCGTGTTGTGTCGGGCGGGTAGTCGTTCCTTCCTTGATTTACGCATGTTTCGCCTAGTTGCTCTTATGCTAGGGCATGGAGTCGTATTTGTTTGTTGCTTGATTTGCAGGCGTTGTGTTCGTCGTCTGGGCATGGTTAACCGTTCGTCATTGTCTTCCTTCCTAAAAGAAAAAAAAAAATTGCACCTTCTACTTCACGTGTAGTCGTAACCATTCGAGGTTGTTACATATGGTATAAGAGCGGGTTCAACCCTGTGATTGTGGATAGCCAGGGTTTCCACTGCAGTAAACCTGGAGTTTTAACCATTGCATTAATTAAAAAAAACTTAACGTGTTCATATGGTGATTGCATTTAGAGGACGCCTCAGAGGTTCTCAACGTGGTGCCATGGAAGGATGTGCGACGCCTCCAGAAGTTCCCGCACCCTCGGATTCAAACCCCCAAGGGTAGGAACAAGTCCTTGGGATGGATTCGCTTGTTGTAAGGGATGATGATGGTCTGACAAGGCCCTTCCAGGTAATGTCAAAGGGCCTTGATTCACCATTGGTATTGAGATGAGGTCAGGGCACCTGTACCCCTAAGGGCCCACAACATTCCCTAACTAGTGCCATTAGAATCCATCGAGAACTCGAGAAAGTTGAGTTCTCGAGTCCATGAGTGTTGCGGACGGCTGTGTCATCGAGGCACAGTTGTAGAGCAAGGCATTTTGCTTCACACTTCGCGATTAGGACCTCCATCATGAAAGTCCGCATGATGGTCTTTCAACTGAAGGGGAGCGCTATTCTATGGCGGAAGACACTCCTGCCACATTTGAATATGGCCGTCAATGACGTGTCATGGGAACTGTTCGAGGAACGGTTCCACGAGACGTATCTTTCTGAGGAATTTGTTGAGCGTCAACTCAACAAGTTCGACGTCTTGTAACGAGGCAACCGCACAGTGCCCGAGTACGAGGCCCATTTTGGAGCTGCTTCGGTATGCTCCACACCAAATTACCCAGAAACTTAAGGTCAAGAAGTTCGAGTTTGGCCTTATTATAAGAATTCAGCTTCTACTTCGGGTACCAGGATACTGGACCGAAGAAAATGTGTTGGATTGTGGGGAGCCACATTACCAACATTAATGCCCAGAGAAAGGGGTTGGAGCATATGGATTAGTTAGACCCACTACTGTGGTATTTTTGGGCAAGGCCCATCAGATTCATGCAGCGGTGAATGACTGCCAGGAAGAGCTCCAGTCGACTGTGCTCGAGATGTCAGGTACCATCGCTGACTAGACCCTTAGTATTTGATAGATCCCGGTGCTACCGAGATTTTCATCTGTGGTGCAACGCTAAAAGGGATTATGGTAAAGGAAGACGAACAAGATGAGTTTAGCTTCGTAGAGATGGCTTCGAGAGCCAAACAGAAGGTTGGAGGGAAGGTTACAGACTATACCCTTAACTTGGGAGAGTTTGTCGCCAGGGCCAACCCGTACGTCACAATCTTAGAATCTTATGACGTCGTGATCGGTATGGACTGGTTGGAATCGCATGAGGTGATACTCAACTGTAAGACGAAATAGTTGAGCTTGGTCGATGATGAGGGAAAGAGACGCGTGATTGTAGGTTGAAACCAAGGAGTTTCCCTGAAGTTCATCTCTTCCTTGCAGCTACGAAAGAGCATGCCCAAGGGGTGTAAGATTTATTTGATGCTTGCGTTGAATGAGAAGGGAATAGCGTAAGGTCTATAACACCTTCCTGTGGAAAGAGAGCTTGCAGATGTGTTCCTGGAGGAGTTACCTAGGATGGCGCCATAGAGGGAATTGGAGTTTACCATAGACCTGAAACCAGGGACTGGATCGATAAAAAAAATGCCTTATCGGATGTCGACCCCGGAGTTACAGGAGTTGAGAATGCAACTGAAGGAGTTGCTGGACCTAGGACTTATACGTCCAAGGTATCACCGTGGATCCAGCAAAGGTCAAGGCTATTATGGAATGGCCTACACCGACGAATGTCTTGAAGGTACGTAGATTAATAGGTTTAGCAGGATACTATCGACGGTTCGTCGAGGGATTTTCGAAGATAGAAAATCCAATCATGGATTTGCAGAAGAAGAACAAGAAGTTTGTTTGGATCGAGAAATGCACGGAAGAATTTCTGAGGCTCAAAGAGATATTGAAAACAACACCAATACTAAAGGTCCCTGACATGGACATAGACTTCTTAGTATGCACTGACGCATCCAAGGAAGGCTTAGGTGGAGTCTTGATGCAAGACGGTCGAGTGATGGCTTACATCTCGAGGAAACTGAGAAGGCATGAGGAGAATTATGCGATGCACGATTTGGAGTTGTTAGTCATTGTATATGCCTTGAAAGTTTGGAGACACTACCTTGTTGGATGAAAATTTGAACTAAAGACAGACCACTATGGACTACGACACATCTTTACGCAAAGCATCCTGAACGCACGACAACAACGCTGGTCGGAACTGCTTAGCGAGTACGATTTTGAGATTTCTTACATAAAAGGAATAGTGAACCAAGTGGCAGATGCATTGAGTCGAAGACCACGCATCTTTCGGTGTTGCCTCTTCAGACGAATCTACATGAAACGATTCTATCTTTACAACGCGACAATGACTAGTACAAAGAGGTCGAGGATTTTTTTCGGACAAAACATAATGATGGTACCAAGATTTGAAGGATTTACGTTTGAAAATGATGGATTATTGAGGTTTAAAAATCAGATTTACGTACCACCGAATGACGAGTTGAGGAGCTTGATCCTAAACGAAGCTCATAAATCAATTTACATCGCTCACTCGGGATTCACGAAGATGAGGGAGGACCTTAAACCCTTATTCTTATGGAAAGGAATGAAGGCAGACATAGTCAGCTATGTGGCCAGATGTCTAGAATGTCAGCAGGTAAAGGCTGAACATAGACATCCAGTAGGGTTACTACAACCACACGCTATTCCATAGTCGAAATGGGAGGTTATTTCGATGGATTTTATCGTTGTATTGCCACTGACGACAAGGAGACACGACTTGATTTTTGTGGTAGTCGACACTCTGACAAAGAGTGCTCATTTTATTCCCATGTGTGTGACGTATCAGGCACCTGACATAGCTAGATTTTTCATCATGGATATTGGGAGGCTGCATGGCATACCTAAGAGGATTATATCCGATCGAGGATTATTGTTTACTGGACGATTGTGGACTAGTTTCCAATATGCCTTGGGAACCCGACTTAACCTTAGTATTGTGTATCACCCATGGATTGGCATGCAGACTGGACAAATGAATTAGACCTTGGAAGACATGTTGTGCATGTACGTTATGGACCAACAAAACCGTTGGGAAGAATTCTTTCCACTGGTAGAATTAGCTTATAACAACAATTACCAAAACGCCATTAAGATGGCACCTTTCGAGTTTCTTTATGGGCGACCGTGTCGGACGCCTTTGAGTTGGGATCGGATTGAAGATAGGGTCCTGGTGTGACTGGAAGCAATCCAAGAAATAGAAGATTAAATGCAAACTATAAGGCAAAGGATCAAGGAAGCGCAGGATCGACATAAGAGTTATGTCGATGCGTGTCATGTCGACCGTAGTTACGATGTGGCGATCAAGTATTTTTGCAGATGAAACCACATAAGAGTTCGATCAAGTTTGGAAAAGGGGATAAATTATCTCCTAGGTTCGTGGGATCCTACGAGATTGTGGAAAAGAGAGGCCCGTGGCCTAATGACTAGCCTTGCATAATTCTTGAGGCATACGCACGATGTATTACATGTCTGTATTGAGACATTATGATTAGTGATCCTACACATGTTTTAACTTGAGCACCTTGCGGGTGTCAGATGAGGGTGAGATCACGGTTGAGCCGATCCACATCCTGGACCATTGCATTCGATAGCTATGACATCGACAAGTATATGAGGTCAAGGTCCATAGGGACAACTATAGTCCGCACTCGGCGACTTGGGAGGACGCATGTGATATGCACCAACAGTTCTTTTTGTTGGACAGATAGACTTATGATACTATGATACACGTTATTTCGACACTTATATACTGTGAAACTTCGGGACGAAGTTGAGACCAAGATGGGGTGTGTGTAACATCCCGCTCTTGCGTGCACTTAGCGAACTTATTCTTTGAGGACACTTGCTTGCAAGTGATCCGAATTATTACACTGTTGGGCATCACATTATGATTATGAGGCGTTATGGATTGATGACATGTTATTTTGTTGTATTGACATAGATAGGTGCTATTGACTCGGTTTTCCTAAGTGTGCAAGATTTTGGGCCTCAAGGATGCAGAGGAATCGATGAAACCCCTTGGACTCCGGATCGAGTCTGGGAGAGGACTATTGGGATTTGATTGTTGTATATATATGACGTTTGTGCATCTGATTAGATGATATGATTATGGATATTATTTCTGACATGATTCATTGATGATGTAGGATGACGATAGCTTTCTGACCAGACTCACATGTGGAGTATAGGGGTCACACACAATAACCAGAGACGTTGAGGGAGAGGTGTGGACAACATCCATGCCACAACCTACTAGCACTCTCGTCGTGACTCGAACTGTAGGTTAACGACTACCTAGTTCGAGAAGACCCACGATGTCATGAGGGCAGACTGTGACAGTCGCTCATGACGATTCTAAAGGGCGTGCAATAAGGAAGGGGTCTTATTCCTTAGAGGCCCTTAGTCTCCCACAAGATCACCTAGCGAAGTATTGACTCCAGGGGTTTTTGATGTCTACCAAGTCAGTCAAGAGGTGAGTGGCACCCTTGGAGCACAGACTGCGTCCTGAAGGGCATGTCATGCAAGAAAAATGAAAATAGGTGAGTGGCACCCTTGGAGCACATAGTGCGTCCTAAAGGGAACATCGCATAAGAGAAACAAAATGAGGTGAGTGGCACCCTTGGAGCACCTAGTGCGTCCTGAAAGGCACGTTGTGTTCTTAAATAATAATTGAATAAACCTATATGGACTTAGAACAAATAATGCGATCAAAAAGATTTTAAACAATTTCCCTAATAAAATGTCGCCCAACCTATGAAAATAATGTCTAGGTCTAAGTGATACTTGTGATATATATATGTGTGTGTGTGTGTGTGTGTGTGTGTGTGTGTATTTATATAAAAATAAAAATAAAAATAAATAAATAATAATGATATTCATCATTCATCATGTGACGAAAAGGGGGTAAGCAATTCAATTGATTTATAAAAATATTTTGGAGGATAAAATTTAAAAAGGGAAATAAATGTTTTGTTATATTATGCTAATTACAAATTTATTAATCAAAAAGGAAAAGGGGAAAAAGGTAATTTTCTGCACGTACCAATTTGAGTTTTAAATGAAAGAAGAAAGAGGGAAATTTAAAAGATTTAGGAAACTAGGAAAAAGAGGGAAACATAAAAAGAAAGGGGAAACATAAGGAAAAAGAAGAAAGACTAACTTAGTAAGGTATCTAGCATTTAAGAACTTTCTAAATTGAACTCAACTAGTGAATTAGTAAGGGGGTAAGTCATTAAATTGTGTAAGGGAATATGGGGACACCTAGGAACGATTCTAGGAATGCTTTTAGGTGGGCAAGGGAAATAGGAGTAATTAAGTATTTAATGAAATTAATTTTTAGTGCAATGAAGGGGATGGGTGACACATGTACAAGGATGATTTTTTTATGAATTAAATTATTGAACAATAAATTAAATGAGATTTTGGGAAAGTAAATGACTTAGAAACTCTATATAAAGGAGGGAAGAGGACTATGATGGAGCTCTGCTGTGATGCGTGACGTTACGCTACAAAATTTTAGACTTGACTGACTTAGATTGTGGGAGTTGGGATACCCATCTCGATGAGGAGTGGTAGATCAGCCTTGCAAGGCGAGCTGGGAGCTAGCTGTGCTCTGGTTTAGTATGCATGGCCCCTTTACGGATCGGGGGGCTAAGGGGAAAGAAGAGTACCCCTAGTGTTGGCTGGCAGGTATCGATGAATTCTTATTGGTCGACAAGCGGGAGCGGCACGGAGCGCATGGGACAACGACTCAGAGTGGACGACTTGGGCTATGGTACGCTTACTTGATTCTGCATGGTAGATTCTTATTATACCTCATGCTTTCAATTATGTATTTTTAATTGGGTAAAGAGAATGTTTGAATTAGCATTTTAATTGATAACTTAATTCCCCATAGCCTTAAGCTCGGCCTTAAGCTCGTTGTTGATTGATTCCCTTGGCTTTCGATCCCTGCATGTTGTGACCACCCTATGGTTTTATTGATTTTGTGATGAGTTTGCGCTTCTTACTTCACCCTCGTCCCTAGCTCATCAGTCCTCGCCTGAGCAGTCGGCCAAGAGCCAGATCGACGGTCGTCACTTTGGTGTTAATAGACCTATAGATCATAAAGCCCTACTTTTTTGTGCGTGGATGATGAGCGAAGAATGTGTTTGCCCAGTCGTCTACCCCTTTTGATTTTTCTTGGCTGATTGATAGTCATTGCACCTTGTTGTGATTGATTATCTCTGTGATTGTTTATCTTTTCTCCAAGCGAACCACTTATTATCTTCCACATTTTAATCTTTGTGTTTTCACCCTATTTTTTATCATTCAACCTACTCTTCTTGGTATCTTACACACAACATTTTTTATTTTTGTTTGGACAACAACTCCATAATTTACTCTGGGTTTTTAACCCATTGGCGATTTTTTTTACTGCATTTCCAACATTTGTTGACTGTGTTATTTCCTTTCTCTCTGCGTTTGGTTACTCAAAAAAATTTCAGAATTTAAATCCCGCGAAATTCTTTGCCTTGGCATGGAACCTTCACTCTTTTATTTATATTGATTCTCTGTAGTTTTAGCGAGTGGAGGGTGACCTACGTTATGCACGTTCTCCCAGCAACAGGTGTTCTTGATCTCTGTCAATTCCCTTCTTTATTTGCACAACATTTCCATCCTTCTACACAACAAATCTCGCCCTGTTTTCACTCTACAAATATCTCGTTTTTAATCTCAGCAATTAATACTGTAAGCATTCTTGGACAGCAAATTCGTACTTGAATAGGGAGCAAATTGTATAGTTCATTCCAATGGTTGTATGACAGTAATTTCTTTTGACTGCAAAATTAATGATAATTCCCTATGCTAGCGGCATACGTGACCAGCTCCCTTCCTTAGACAACGATCTCGTTCTTCGACGCCTTTCTTTGACTGCTCCACATAAGTTTCATTCAATTACAAAATTTTACCAGCAGTTTAATAATAATGGGCATGATAGTGAAAATTTTAGTGATAATGGGTAGCGATTGGGTATTGGTAGCAAATTTAATATTATTTAATGGATAAGTATGGCTTAGCGATTTAATGAATGCGTTGGATAACTTATCTCTCTACGTTGAATAGCGATTTATGCATTTATTTAAGACAACGATTTGATACCCAGAATAGCCACGAGAAATCTTTTACTAGACAACGATTTCTTGTATAGAGACAACAAATTTTAAAAAGGACTGTGTAACTGTTGACTGTATAATTGGTGACTGCGTTTTGGAAAGTGTGTTGGCAGTGATTTCGTATTGGTTGTTGCTAAGATAACAGATTATGCAGAGAATCTAATAGATTTTATACGCAGCGAAATGGTACATGCAACATTTGGTAGTCTTTATTTTTACTTGACAGCGACCCTGCAAGTATCATTGACAACGAAGTTTGTATTGGCGAAACCCTTAGACTGCCTATAGAATTGCTAACCTTATGAATGTGTTTCATCCCTTCGACAATTGAACCGACAACCTCTCACCTATTGTTCACAACACTTTACATTGAAGGACAACGTATCTCTACATATGTCGGCGAAGAGATTGTGTCTGCGTTTGTTTTCTGGGCGTTTTTACACCGGGATTGCCCTGTCTTCACCCTGCCACATCTCTACCAGACATCAATGCCTTAGCGACTTCTTCGACAACATTATCATTTCTGACAACAGTAATAAGAATCCACCTATAGTTTTCACCTAAAAAAAACAAACGCGATGCAATGCACAGTCAATCACTGCCAAACCTGAGTAGTAAGGGCGAACTTCAGAAGGGAATTCTGGTGCGAACCTGTGAGTGCCTGGGGCGTTCTTCTGGACTGTGTCTGGGGTTGCAGGGAGGGATTCGATCTGGACCGAGTGCATTGCGTAATGATCGTACAATTCCATTCTTTTACAGTCGTAAGGTTAAACCTTATATCCTTACTCTAAATATCAGTTACTTCGGTTTAAGAGTTACAAACTTCCCTTTTTTCTAAAGTTTGTGGTTACTTTTTGGGAGTTATTTAATATACTTTTATTCTGAAAAATTCAAGATCCAAAAAAATATCTCTTGATAACAATTTACATATTTTTATATTATAATTTTAAAAATTATATTCTATTTAAAGGTTTGACTAATATTATACAAAATTCCTGTCTCAAACGGAAATCAAAATTTCATTTAACCTACTCCTACTTACATGGCATCAATCTTAATGTTTGTGCTTTATTAAATACTATATATAAAATGTAATGGTTGAAATTGATCATGTTCTCACACACTATTCTCTACTTATGTATTATGGTTGATTAGTGTTACTTGAATTTAGTGGGAAATACAAGTCGACCTTTTTAGTAACTGAATTGTTATTCCAACCTTTAAAAAAAAAAAATCTAGTTTCAATCAAATTTTGGGACTAGTTATGACTCGGAAGGGCAACACTTACTTGATGATGTCACAAATTGATTAATAAATTGTGTTGGGTTACATTAATTAATCACTGGTGTTATGTGCTTTTAATTGGTTACTTGTTTCTACCAGGGAGTTAATTTGTTTATGATTCAAGTTGAATTTTATGGGTGGATAGTCATAGTTGTTACACCACATAGTTTTCCTCTTAGGAACCAAAATTTTTCAGATAGCTGCGAGAATTATTTTGAGAGATGTCATCCTGTGTCCTGTCGACTTTTGATTGGGTGTGTGGGCATCGTTTCTTGTCAGTTATCTCAGTCTCCTAGTGCATTGATTTCATCTTGTGTTGAGGGTCTAGTTAATTTGTCGCGCCTATCGCCTGGGGACAACATGATTCCTGATGAGGGGCTCATGGCACGCCCTATTGGGGTAGAGGCGAAGGATAACCTGGCCAGAGTCTGTGCCTCCCATGGTGGGAGTCACTCGATGTAGTTAACGACGTTGGGTTGTAACACCTTCATGTGTTTGATTGCGGACCATAAAGGTTCTAGTATTGGTTGTTGAGGTTTTTGTGTTGGGATGGGGAATGTTTTCCTTATGCTTGTAGGCATTGTCGTGTTGTGTCGGGTAGGTAGTCGTTTCTTCCTTGATTTACACATGTTTCGCCCAGTTTCTCGTATACTAGGGTGTGGAGTCGTAGTTGTCTGTTGCCTAGTCTGCAGGCGTTGTGTTCGTCGTCTAAGCGTGGTTAACCATTCGTCGTTGTATTCCTTCCTAAAAACAAAAAAAAAATGCACCTTCTGCTTCGCGTGTAGTCGTAACGATTCATGGTTGTTACAAAGTTATGAGAGGGGAAGAATGTTTTATATATCTTTGAGGGGTGTAGTGGAAAGAACGTATAGACGTTATTTCCACTTACAATACAAAATTCAATTCAGTGACTCCAAGAATCAAGTTATACGTATACTACAAGAAGCATTTCTAAAGCCATGGTCAATGAGACGTGTGATACTTTTAATAGAAAAAAATGATAATAACAAAAAAGAGTGATATAAAAGGTATTATTTTATTATTATTATTATTTTGTATCTAGGGGAATCGGTAACGGCGATGGTATCTAGCTCGTGTGACACGGGGTCAAATCCTATCAGTTTCTTTATAACCCATAGGGAGAACCACACCTCCCACAAGCATGGCCTCCAGATAAGATGAGGTTTGAACTCGTGACCTTCTTAGCAGCACAAATGCCTTAACAACACCTCCGCTAGCCACTAGACCACGCCCCTGTGGGCCATATAAAAAATATTATTACTAAACATGTTTTTCTATAATATGTTCCAATAATTACCAAATTAATTTATTTTTCTATATTTTCTTTGATGTCCATTTAAGAAAACATTATTGTTCTTTTTTGTTTTTCATGAAGATTATGAAAATTCCAAGCGACAAATGAGGGGAAATCCAATACACACTGGTAGACATGTCCAAAGGAGTGTACAAGGAGATGGTAAAACAAATGAACATAATTGCATCATAGGAGGATGAATCCCAACAACACAATGCATCAGAGGTATGTGATCATTCATTTATTCTTTTGTGTACAACGAATTTATTTATCATATTAAATATTAATTTTCAATTTAGTTTTTTGCAGAAAAGTAAACAATATGGAACCCAATCAACACATAAGATAGGATGACATGGAAAAAAGGGTTGATCACAAAGTTTGTGAGTACTTATGTTTTCAACATTACTTAATTTTTAATATTTGTTGTGATCTTTATATTTGAATAATTAATTTACATTGATCCATGGATGTCTACTAATAGGTCCTAACATAAAAAGAAGAGCCAACCAAACAATTGATCAACATTGGGTTAACTAAAGGTTGTGGTTATATGTTGACGTATCAAGGTTTAAGTAAACAATTTGTAAGTAGCTATGTTGTTTAACTTCCCTTGTTTTATAATTAATGGAACAAGAATAAACCTTTATATTAATTATATCGACTATGCTTTGTCATGGCGTATTAAACATGCAGGAAACAAAGTATGATGAGGAGCGAGGAGAAGATCTTGTGATAATCGACATGAGGCAAGGCTTCGAAACAAAGTGTATGGATTATGAATCAATCATTGATCTGGTATGTTGTATTATTTACACAATCATGTATATTCTAATGTATTATAAAAACAGATTTACTTATTACGCTTTATTTCTATGTTTGTATATGGAATAGGGGCAGTTGGAACGTCAACGATAAGTTGAGAAAGAAAACATATGTAGAGATAATGAAAGTACAATATCGCCTACATATGATCAAGAAATAAGGGATGCACACAACTAGAATAATGACAAAAACTCAAGTGATGAATGACAATTAATATAATTAATATAATTGATTTTTTTTTATTTTTTTTTACTGGGGGAATCGGCAACACGCGGTTCTCGTACTCGCGTGACACGGGGTCGATCCCCAGGCGGCTACCACTATAACCCCATGTGCAACCACCCATCCCGCAAGAATGGCACACAAGTAAGTCCGGGTGAGAATCGAACATGAGACTTCATTTACAAATTTCCTTCCATTTACACGGCACTTGCCAATCCGTCTACACCCGTGCGGGCAAAAAAAGTTGAAGGACATGGGGGTGGGCTTTGATCCACTTATGTGTGCACGGGTCACGATACCATTTATTATAGTATCTCTGGGTACAACCACACGTTCGACCACTACCTCAAGGTGTCCCCATGGCTCCAGGTAAAGCCCTCATGAGAATTGAACCTTGCCCAATGGTGAAAAACTCCTCGCTTTCCACCATTGGATCCAACCCCTTTGGGCAATATAATTGAATGTTACTCCAAGTTGTATGCATTTTTGTAATATAGGTCTGTAAAAATTAGGGATATTTTTTCTTAATATAGTAGACATAATGTCTCAATTGCACGAGGACATTTTACCAATAACTGTAACAATTACATATTGGTTCCATTTTGATTATCGTGGACTTCTAAGTTGTCCCATTTTGTATGACCATGGGTCTCTTATTCATATATAATAAAATGGGTTTCTTATTTTATTGCATTGTCAAATGTTGTAAAATGTTGCATTTTTTATTAATTAATATGTGAATGATTTACATTGTTGCAAATAACAGAGGTATAATCCCTTCGATAATACATTAATGTTTTCATTATATCAAAATGCAATAATAAAAATATAAAAAACAATATGATCATAAAAAATATTAGTAAAAAAAAAAATTAGTTAAAATATATACATATCGGTGCATTACTATGAACTCGCAAAATGGTGCCTAGAATAATATAGACATTGGTGTTTTTTAAGGGGTTATATGCACCGGTGCATGTTCAGAATACTAAAACACTAGTACATATTAATTATACAGAATTGTCAGTGCATAAAATGTGCGATAATATATATCATTTTGAAATTAGACAGTGGGCATGTGATAAATATGCATCAGTTATTTAAATATAATAACAACACCGGTAATTTAATGAACTTAAACACATCGATGCATTTAATAAAATGTGGCCTGGGGAGTTATATTTAGTATACACCCCGAAACGTACAAATTATACAAGCATCAGAACAGACATAAAATACAAGCACACTAGAGTTGCATACAACAAAATGGGATTCTGGGTCATTTTAACCATAACCATCCTGATGTGTTTATTTATTATGTAAGAACCAAGACACTAATGTAATGGAGAACCAACGTATTTTTGTCTTATGTACAAATTGGGAAATTTTCATGTAATGGTGTATGGTGCGGTTTTTTTATGTCTGCACCGGGAATTTATGTAATGGTGCACAAATGCATTTTTGGTTTTATGTACATTCTGGGGCATTTGTAAATTCGATCAAGTTGTGTTTAATGTTTTAGTACGCCTCAGGGAATTTTATTTAATGATGCATCGATGCATTTGACAATAAGCAGAAAAAGCCATCCCAGATTACAACCTTCGCCCTCCCAATTTTTTTTGGTTATATGGAACATTCATTAAAACCTACATAGCCAATAAAGGAGGTTGTGGTGGAGGGTTTTTTGAAAATTTTAACAAATTTTGTAACACTAAAACCTCTGCTAGAAGGTGTTGTCCTTATATTGTACTCATAATTTGTTATTAGTGTACATTAATATAATTAAATTTTGAAAATAAAATATATTCTTTCTTTCCAAACGGTCCACAATTTCACATTTTCACTATCTCAGGAAAACTTATGCTGTTGGTATATGGTATTTTAGTACTGAAAGTTCTGACAGGTTCATCATAGCCTTGGCATATGAATCTTGATGGTTGATCTCTAGCCCTTTTCAGGTCTAGTGTTTGAACCATGGCTCTAATACCACTATGTAACACCCCTGACCCCATAAAAATCATTAGGCTAGTGGGGCATATGAAAATATTCATGATTCCCTCTAAATTACATTTCTTAGACTTAACTCAATCACTGATTTCGAGCTTAAAAATTAAATTTGCTCCTCAAGAGCTTTCCAACGATTGTCACTATGTTGGATTTTGAGATCTCAAGAGAAAAATATGGCCTCTTAAATTTTTTAGGAATTACCCTTAGGTGACAACATCATGTCCGATGGACCCATTATGTATGTTTTGTTGACATTATCATATCCCGCATTAATCCACCTTGGATCCATTCCATGCATATCACACGGCATGTATGCTTCCTCAAATGTGCATAGATTCATATATCTAGACTTCTTAATATTATGAATATCCACCCATCAGGACTTTTGAAATCTCTCAAATATCCTCCCATCCAAAATCCAAACTTTTGGAAAAATCCATTTTTTTAAGAAATCTCGGATTCTCAGATTTCTAGATGGTCTTCCTTTAATAATGTAGGTCCCACCTATACCTGACTGACACATGACATTCACTCATTCTCCCACCTTTGCTAACCTCCACTTGGAACTCAACCATAGGCTGTGATGATGGGCATGTCTCATCCCTTACCATTTTACCCTCGGTGCACAACTTGCAAATCCGCTTGACCGGACAATGGAGGATCATGATAAATGGTCTAGATTTAAGTTGGGCTTAAACTTGATCAGGGATTAAAATTTATCGTTAAACCCAAAATATCTGATAGATGAGATTTATCCAATATAACGGATCCGATTAAAATTGGACTTAAAGGTGGTCGTCTGATAAGATTTCCTCCTCATCCAAAATCCACTACAAAGTGACACTTGGACTTTCCACATGTCATTTTCCTTTCTACTTCAAGGGTTTAAAGGTTCTATAGCATCGCGGTTTCGCATCTAGATTTGTCTTCTCAATAAAATCTCATTTAAAATAAATTCAATATTTCTGAATTTCCACATGGTTAGAGTTCCTCCTCCTGGTTCCACCATCCGACATTCATCCCATGACATTCCACCATGGCCCTATTGACAGGTCAATCTACTGATGTGACACATTGATGTGGCATCATACATCCAGGATTTTGCAAAAATTATATTTGGTAAAATTCTAGATCTCTGCTACTCATATTCATGGTTCCATCTGTATGGTTCCATTATCCAGCATTCAATTTTTTGGTAAAGGTGGACTTCTTTGACATTCCATATTTCCTCCAAGAAACTAACTCACAAATCCATCTACAAGGTTCATCCTATCAGGATCTAGACTTTATAAAGGTCCTTTAAAGTGAGAAATCTTTGAGATTCTAACGAATTTGGATCCCAGGGTTCCTAGTTGAGGTTCCACTTAAAAGGTTAGCGCGTCCAAAGGGTTATTTGGATCCATGTTTTTCTTTGTAAGCCTTTACATGGTTTTTTTGGATCCCCACTAGGCTCTGTGACCCAACTGAGGGTCATGATATGTCAAGGTTCCTCCTCAAGGTTCCAACATCCAAGATTTTGATTAAAAGAAACTCTAAATCTCAGCGGTCCTGGCAATCCTGAATTTTGGGGTTTCCACCTTATTAGAGTATTCCATTAAAAGGTTGAAAAGGAAGAGGGATCTGATAACTCAGATGCTCTTCAATTAAATTCCAAAGGATTGAATAGAGAGAAAATCTCAGTATAACCTTGTCATAGCTATAATTCAAGAAATGGAGACCCAAGGAAACAATCATTCTTGAGTAAATGAACCTCCATATAATCCACACCATCCTTAGGGTTTTAGGCCATGAATTATAGGTTGTCTACATATGTATTCAAAATAATATAACCATCATGAAAAGTTATCAATGATACAGGGACTTATAGAATTACACATTCTATTGGGAGGATTTCCCATAAGCGTTCTCATAAAGACCACCCTACAATTTCAAGAATTGCAAAACATACACCTTTTATAGAATAATTAGGCACTTAAATTGTAACAACCCCCATACAGGCGGGATCATTTACTGTCATGAAAACACATAAAAATGAATTTTTCTCTACTAACTTAATTTCTTGTATCTTACACCAGCTATGAATTACACACATAATTAACTATTATGCGATATAATAATTAAATGCATCACAACATACAAAACAACAAGAATGTAGTTTTAACAACTCTCAACCACGGCAATATGCACAATTATTCTCAATCCATATCATTGATGAATCATATCTTAAAATCTGGGATGATTCTCAGACAGTCAGTCAATCTTTCATCGATCCTACCTACTCACAACTCAAAAACCATAACCAGGTGGTATTCTACTCTAGCTAATCCCAATTTTCCACCAACTCTCTTCCTCTCAACCTTCCCAACCCAAGGGAATGCCCTTCACTTCTCTTAGTCCATTGAGAATCCCATTCATTTGTCGAGGTCTCTCTCTAACACAAGTAACTATGAATCTCTCTGTTGGGAACTCAAGGACATTCACTTCTAAGAAAAATACTAGGAAAACAACAATCACTTGTTGTGGCAGTGCAACTCACTGAATTTCACTCTTCACACACGATAACCCGTCTTCAATGTCACGCTCTAATAAGCTCCATAATTTTCCCTCCATGCTTGCTCTAGCTCCAAAGCTCCTCTTTTTTGTGCTCTATTTGTTGTTAATGCAAAAACATTGACTGCCTAAAATTGTTGTAATTTCCCATAAAAATTTCCTCCCTTTATCTTGCCTTGACTCACCACACTTCCCCCAAGATAGTGTACTCCAACCCCGTAACCAATAACTATGGGATGTGACTTCTCACCCACCTTCTTACATGTATTCAATGATTGTATTTTGGGACACTCAATTAGAAAATAGAAGGTTCATATACTAATTTTAGGAAGTGGTTTTGAATTAATAGACATGGTAATTCCCCTTGAACATTGAGTCCTAACTTGCACATAGGAAGATCAATGTATTAGGATGTAATAAGGTCAATATTAATAGGAGCCTTTCAATAAAATATAATAAGGTGGATGTGAGAAGACCTATGAGCTCACTTCTAGAAGGATCTTCCTCTAGATGCTTCTCTTAATAGACATATTTAGTATAATAAGAATTGGGGTATGAAAACCCTAGCTTAGGTGTGTAGCGGTCCATTGCTCAATTGGAGGTTTCCCCTCGAAGATGACATTGCTCTAAATCGAAGCACTATTTCTATTGCTATTCTTATCATTTATGTGTTATTTAGTGAAGATTATCTTGGATATTTTACTGTCATTCTACCATTTCTAACATTTTATTTACGATTGCGTATTTTATATATGTCGGTATCTTTCAAAGTGGTAGAGCACTTTCCTTGGTAGAAATTGTGATTATTTTTTTTTAAGGGTAGAAACATATTCTGACATCCTTAAGCCACAAAGATACATGCGTTAGCATAAACCCATGGTCATGTATTCATACATGCATGAAATACAGGTGGTTCTTAAGAGCACATCTGTTGGCCTCCCTTGTAAACCCTGTTGGTACACCTTCGAGTAGTACAGCATCAGAAAACACTTGTATGGATCGACTGAAAGCCCTCTTAAAGATAAACCTATTGATTCGTCCCGGTTGTTATAATTAATCCACAGAGCAACACTTTCGAGAATGCTCTCTAGTACACGAATTGTAGTCGAGATTGTTAGTCTGGGCAGAGTGCAGGTCTATCCTCATAGTTAGTGCCACGAGATATTGGACTTGGTACTCTTGTTGGACCAGGCAGCATATTAGAGAGCTATAGCGCGGGGCAAACCCATATGCAGAACCCTTGAATACACCTAACCCTTGGGGTATAAACATAAACATAAACAAATTAAACCGGCAAGATCTGTGTCATGCATGCGTGTTGGGTTTGCCAAGTAAATCACACATTTTTTGGTTAAAAATTTGGGATTTCAACAACGCAGCATTCTTCGGACAAAGTATAACTGACTATAAAAAAAAAAAAAAAAAAAAAAAGGATCTAGAAATTTTTTTCACCATTATTTGAGACCTATTCCATTAGATTCATCTATTCTCCCTTATCACATTCATCCATATCATTTTTGAAAAATTTCTGACCCCTTTGCTCCCCTTTGAGTTCACCCATCCCCATGACCCCATACTCGCAGACAAGAACTAGAGTCTCGCTTCAACACACCTTGCAATCTGGTTTCCTCGGGGCCCAACATGAAGTGCAACAACTCATTGCTACTATTGCCTCATTGATGCATCCATCAATACCACCATAAATGCATACATAAATGTAGCCGTGCAGTCCAAAATGGCAGAAGTCAAACACGAATTGACCACCAACTTGAATCTGTCTTTTGCATCACTCTGCACCAAACTCAAGATCCCTATTGATGACTCTTTCACGGTCACATACAAAGACAGAAGGTGAAACCTCTTCCCATTCTTTTCATTACATCACTTTCAATGAGACATAAGCCTTCCATGGGTGGATGTAACCAAATTTGATGGCTCGGACCCCACTAGTTGGGTCACTCAAATCGGAACATTATTTCTCTCTCTACAACATTATAGATGACTTGGACAAACTCAGGTATAGAATTGTTTCTCCATCTAGATCAAGAATGTTGGCAATGGTGGCAATGGAGAGAAAACTTCGTCAAGGACATGTTGCTTGGACCCAATTTGTGGCCGAGCTTTATGGAGTAACGACATGACACCAACCATTTGGGCCATTGGACAAAATTGAAACAATCAAGAACAGTAGAAGACTTCATAGATGCATTTGACTAACTTTTGAGCGAGAGGCACCAGCGATGCTTTCTTTAGAATATTTTATCGATGGCCTCAAGGATGATTAGAGCCATGTCCTCATGGATCAACCTACGACTTTGGTGGAAGCTACCAAAAAGATAAAACGCAACAATTTGTATCCTCTCAAAACCGTAAATCCTTCTTTATCCCTCGCCCTAAGCGATCAAACCCTACTACTCCCATAGCCCATTAAAGATTAAAAAATTGACCGGGGGATGAAATGGCTAAGCGGTAGCTCAAAGGCCTCTGTATAATTGTGATGAAAAAATATTTCATGGAGCTACAAATGTAAGAACAAAATCTTTTTATGGCCATCTCACGAGGGATATTCCAGAAAAGGATGTTGACACTCCCCTTATACCCGAGTCAACAAAAATCACTAACATAAACCCTCCTTCAGACCCACTCCAGAAATTGGAGCCAGGTCATTCCCTGATGCTCTCACTTAGACCTACGCCCCAAACCCTCCAAGTTAATCGGTTACATCAAACACTTAGAAAAGGTCATCATTGGTTGATAGTGGTAGCACCCGCAATTTTATTCATCACCACATTGCCGAAGAAACCCATTGCTACATCCATCTTATCAACAATTTCCAAATCGCGGTGCCAATGGTGGTTCCTACTATGAAATGTGTGGTATTGTGAAAATGTCGTCTCCGTCGGTGACTACCACCCTAAAATCCCCATATGTTTTCTATTGACATGGGCGATTTCGACATTGTGTTAGTGCCAGTTATTTCAAGGTCTTTGAGTCCCATTCTCATGGATTTTCAAAACTTAACCGTGCAATTCGACCAAGGAGGCCGCAATATAAATTCAAGGCATCACTTCTTGGTTCACTTGAGGTCATCGAGTTCTCATCGCCATGGAAAAGCTGCTAAAAGGTCATTCTTGTGTCGTTGCCCAACTCCATCGCCTGAAGCCACAAAGACACCACTAGTGCCTCAAGACATCCAAACCCTCCTTTATAAACATCAAGCGGTATTTTCCACTCCCCAGGACTCCCTCCTTCCACTGCGGTGTTCATGATCATTCCATTCCCTTGTCCCAAGAAGCCTTCCCCAATATCACGTCCATGCTCATGCCTTGCACAAAAAAATGAAATTGAAAAATGGTCGGAACTCCTTATTGTCGGCGTCATCCGTCCTAGTGATCTGAGTCCTTACTCCTCTCAGGTTGTCATGGTACTAAATAAACAAGGTTCTTGGAGGGAATGATATGCGACTTCTGTGCTCTCAACAAAGTGACCATCAAGACAAATTTTCCATTCCTATCATTATTGATGACCTCCACGGATGAGTGGTGGCCAATTCTTTACCAAACTTGATCTTTACAGGGCTATCACCCGGATATACTTATGAAAGAATTAGAACATTCCCAAGATGTACTCATGGAGACTATGAGTTTTTTGGTCATGCCTTTGGTTTGGTATGCGCCCTCTCCGCAACTGACCTCATGAATCATGTTTTTTGTACTTTTCTCCATCATTTTGTCTTAGTTTTCTTTGATGATATCCTCATCTATAGTAAAACACGGAAAACTCAAATTTCCCATGTGGATCAATTTCTACATCTACTCTCAGCACCTAACTTTTCTGAAAGCAGGTCAAATGTGCTTTTGGTGCCTCATAAGTAGAATACTTGGAATTAAATGCAATTGGGAAAGGATGGCATTAGGGTGGAATCGAAAAAGATTGAAGCTATGCAAGATTGGTAGCACCCAAAGACTCTCAAAATGCGTGGATTTTGGGCCTCACGAGGAATTATTATCGCCAAGTTAGTTGGAACTTCTGAAAGGTGCCGAGCACCTCTCACGGCTCTCCCTCAAAGAACTCTTTAACTTGGACTCCAACAATTGCTCAAGATTTTCAAACCTTGAAGGCGACCAAGTGCACCACTCGGTTCTGGCCCTTCCCGATTAGACAAAGACCTTTGTGTTGGAATGTGACACCTCGAGGAAAGATCGATCGCGTCCTTATGCAAGAGGTTGACCTTTGCCTTCACTGTAAGCAAGCTAATGAAAGAATTTGGGCAAAACCCATTTATGGCAACGGTGATTAAATGCCAGTTGAGTTTTGGTGTCCATATCTCTTGGGGCAACGATTTTAAATTAAGATCGACCATCAAAGCCTCAAATGCACATGCAGATCTTGCCCATTTTCCTCCCAGGAACAACAAAATGGTTGACTAGCTCTTTGGATGATTATGAGATCATTTACAAGAATGGAAAAAGGAAATATGCGTGGCCATTTTGCCTTTGTCCTGGAAATTTGAAGATGAAGGATCGCTTTTCTCTCTTTCCTTCATTGTACCGGTGAAAAACCAAGGCATGCGCTTGAGAATTGCTTCAAGATCCCAAAAGTTCATCTGATCCAACAACTTCTGAGAACAAGGCTGGAAACTCCCCCAGGGTACGATTGGCTCTAGGATGAGCTTAGATACAAAAAGGCAGCCAGCCCCAATGTAAACAATCAGCTCAAATCCATGGTGCTTATGAGCTTCATGCTACACTTACGGCGCACTCGGGGTTCACCAAAACATTTGTGGAGTCAAGCGTTCGCTTTTATGGGATGGTATGAAAACGGACATCCGTAAGTTTGTCACTAGATGTGAGGTGTGTCAATGCAACAAGGATCATGAGTCAAATCTCCGGGCACCTCAGGCCGGCAAGGATTCCCCACGCTATTTGGAAGGATATCTCTATGGACTTTATTATAGACTTACCAAATCGGGAGATAAATCAGTCATAATGGTGGTGGTGGATCGCCGTTCCAAATATGCTCATTTATATACTCTTCACCACCATTTCTGCACATCCACGGTGGCTCAAATTTTCATGGATCGGTCTTCAAGTTTCATGGCATGCGCACTCTATTGTTTATGATCGAGACCCAACTTTCACAAACGTTTTTGGCAAGAATGTTTTAAGCTACAAGGCACACAATTGCATCTCGGTAACCTGCATCCCAGGGCGGATGGTCAATGGGAGATTGTCAACAAGTGTTTGGGAAACATGTCGGTGCTACCTCGAAAACAAAACCGATGGGATCAATGGTTACCCCTAAACGAATGGTGGTACAACACTTTCATACCATCGACCCTTTCATATGACTCACTGACGGTGTATGGGCCGAATCCACCAGTTCTCTCATACTTACGGGTACCTCGAAGGTCAGGCGGTTGACCAAACACTTATAGTTGAGGATATCCTTCGTACCCTTAAGAGAACTTGTTCATGGCACAAAATAGAATGAAGCAACAACAAGCTGATCAAGGTCATTTCGAACATCAATTTTTTATAGGGGATGTCAGGTGTTTTTGAGACTCCAACCATATAAACAAACTTCCCTTAAATAATACCACTACCAAAAACTTTCTCCAAAATTTTATTTCCCTTATACAATCCTCAATCACGTAGGGCACATGGCTTACAAGTTAGCTCTCCCTAGTCATTCGAAGCTACATCCTCTTTTTCATGTTCCATGCTTGAAGAAGGTAAAATTTTGGAACGTTACCAAATTCAAACCAACCTTCGAGTTAGTTGAAGAAGAAGAGTCCATTTGGCTATCAACTTGACAGGTTTTGGACCAGCGTAGCAGGCATCACCGTCAGAGAGAACAATCAAGGAAGTGCTAATACAGTGAAAATATATGACTCCGGATACCGCGGGAACCGGCTACCATTGCGCAGCGGTTTCCACATCTCAAAGCCTTGAGGACAAGGCTATATTTAAAGGGCCCGGAGACATGTTAAAGGTCTGGCTGCACATAGGTAGATCAATGTATTAGGATGAAATAAAGGTCCAATATTAATAAGGCCTTTCAATAAAATAGAATAAAGGCGAATGTGAGAAGACCTAATAGAAACTACGCTTCTAGAAGAATCTTCCTCTAGAATGCTTCTCTTAATAGACATATTTAGTATAAATGGAATTTGAGGTATGAGAAACCTAGCTGGAGATTATTGTAACGAGCCTTTGCTCCAATTGGAGGTTTCCCCCTCTAAGAGGCCCCTGAACATTGCTTTTTGAATCAAAGTGTTGGCTATTGCTTTCATTTTATATCATCTATGTGTTATTGTGAAGATTATGATGGATATTTCGCTGTTATTCTGTCATTTCTAGCATTTTATTTCTCCTTACGCATATTTTATATATCGGTATCTTGCATGGACATAGATTTCTCTTAGACCCTCCCTCCTCTTGTGGATTAATCATCCCAAAGCTCTCTCTATCCATGTCCTCTAACGGTTGGAATCACATTTTTTATTATTAAAAATTATAAATACAAGTGACATATACATCTCTTAGCCATATCCACACATTACGTATCTACATTAAGAATTAATTAAACTAGGGAATGGAGTGGGGGCGTTACATGAATATAATGAGCATATAAGGAGAAAACGTATATGTTCATAAAATTCCAACTAGAAAACCAAATTAAATGAGGGTGAGAGTTTTTCCACATAACTGTAGGATTTGTTGCACTATTGCTCTCTACAACCATACACCCGATCTAGACCATGATACCACCAAGGAACTTAGGTTTCTAAAGGAAATTTGGATTGGGTGTGAAGACCACTCTCCTTCATATGGAGTCAATAATAGGAATCCTTTACACCCACCAAGTCAAGCCTCCACGTGTTTTCTCAGTTTCCTTCCCTGTTGGGTGACCTGTGCATAAGGGAGTCCCTTCACTACCTCTACAATCCCTCAGATCCCTCCCTCTCGGTGTGGTTCTTGTTCAACAAGAAATTAAAATCCGCGACCACTCTTTTTAGGCAGGTTAAGGTTTCCTGTTCACCTTCAACAATGAGTCCATGAGAAAACTTTCCTCTTTTCCCCTATCTCTCGATCATTTCCCCTCTTTGATTTTTATGATGCATAGTCTTATATGCCACTCCCCACCCTGGTGGGTATATTCCTTGTCTAAGAAGGTTCGTGATTTTCTCTTTCTTGTGGTAGATAAATTCATGGGTCAGTCATGGAAAATGAGGTGGGTACTTGTTGTACCAATGGTTGAAATTCTTCATTTGTTCCAGCCACCTCTCCATACGTCCTTCAGTGTGTGTTGCCTTATTGGGGGAATATATGGATAAATGTATATGACCCTAAGGGGGAATATATATGGATAAATGTATATTATATGACCCAAGGGGGCATATATGAGCTTAAATGTATATGTAATGTGTAAATACATATGTAATAGAATTGACCTAGTGATAAAAGGGCCTAATGTGCAAGTGTGAATAGGTATATACATATATCATGTATTCGTTATTGGGGAGGAATTGTGAAGTATGAATGGTATTTGGTTATTTGGAGGGTTCCCCTATTGTTTAGGAGTTATTGTGTAACTATATATCTTGGAGTTGTGCTCCACGTTGACATTTGTACATGAATGCGGTATACATTTTATGGTATTTTGAGTATTTGGATCGCATACATTTAGCCACATATATACCCCCCTTGGGTCATAACGGTGTAGGTGGTTGGATACTCAGCTACCAACCCCCCTTTATCAAGTAATTTTGGGAAATGAAAAAGAGGTAAAAATATCTTCAATTGAATTTTGACAAATTGACACTATGGCTCTTAACAAGGTAATCCCCCCTCACTAGTTTCCACTCATGGTATCATGGGAAGTACTAGTGCTCCACCCTCCAGTCAATATTTCAACATGTTTTTACTAAAAGAATGTATTTACATTGTTTTAAAATGTCCATTCTAGTCTTATAAGGAACAAATATCCATGTTGCAACACATGGTGACATTAAGTCATAGTTATAATTACAAACAAGGGGAAAACATGATGTTACAACGAGATTTAGTGGAGGATGACACAACTTGTCAATATGATAGATTGCATGTGTTTTTCATTGCAAAGAAACAATGTTTATACATGCATTGAATTATAATTGAATTCCTGACGAAGGAGGGACATGATCTTCCTTTACTATCATGTGTGGGATTAGATGGATGATAGCATGTTCGCACATTAGGAAGTTGGTTGTTCAAGTATGATTTGTAAGGTACCGGATCTATTATATTAATATCCAAAAAAATACGACATATATAACAATAGAAGAACAACACAATACATGAAACCGCAGAAACCAAAATAATACCTTTATGAATGGGAAACAATGTTCATTGCCTCTTTGAGGAAACCTCCAATAGAGAAATGATTTATTAAAATAATTTTCAAGACAAAACTTCTCATGTCTCCTACTCTTATTTATACTAATTGTATCTTCTAAATATCATTCTAGAGGAATATCCTTCTAAATGAATATTATATTAGTCTTCTTACATTGACTTATTCCAATTTATTAAATAGGCATTATTAACTAATGTTGACCTTTATTACATGGAAATATATTATTCTATCTACATGAGGGATTAGGAGGTTGGGTCCCCTAACTTGCCCCCTTAAAAGAATGCTTGTCCTCAAGGCTTGAGATGAGAAAATGTTTGCAGAATGGTAGTGCGTCCCAGAAAGTGGCATCTTCTAGAGTTGTATCTTTCCAGCGCACTAACACTTTATTGATGTCGCGATGGCCAGTCGACACTCACTCTAGTCCAAGAATGCTTGTGGCTGCAGCAAATGGAACCTTCTTCATCCAGCTTAGGGAAACTAGTTTGAGTTTGGAACATAGTTTATCATTGAAATTTCATCAGCAGCATTGCATGCACAAATGGTTATAGAACCACAACAATGCCAACAACAATTGGTTCACCCGTAGCACTAAAATGCATTTCAAAAGGAAAAAATATACAATTGGGCAAAAATTGACATGCATAAACTCACTAAAGTAAGTGTGCACACGATTACCGCGAGCGATGGCTTAAGTAAGAGTTCACAATGTATGGCTGATGTTATGAAAATCCACACACTTATGTGAGCGGTGAGATTTATGGTTCTTGGTACCCCCCAACCACCTATGGACCGACTCAACGATTTGACCCTTCATATATGAAAAATCCGAGATAGTGGCTTGGTCAAGGTTCAAAAGGTGCCCTAAAAGGGCCCCTTGTTCACACTAAAAACAGGTTAATATTTCATTGAAGAAATGTTATAAATGGAGGTCATGGGTGCACTAAGAAATCAAGATATTCATAGTATTGTTATACTACCTCAGGTCCTTGATAATCCTCTTTTTCGTAGAGTATTCAAACATCGTACAATAGGCCATTCCACTCACCTCTTGAGAATAGGCATTGATTTTCTTTGTCATTTTCCATTTTCTTCCATTGTAAGAAAAATTTCTCCATTAGAGAACTCAATATCCCTCCCAAGGAGGAAAGGGGACTCATAAGTCCTCATTTTTTTCTCTCTGGTGTTTTTCCAACTAATATATTTATCCATTGGTGGCATAATCTTGGTCATTGGTTGATTGTTTATAGTTCTAAAAGTTTCTTATGCATTCTAGTTTTTTATTTCATTAGTTGTTTTAATTTTTTTACTTGTTTATTTCGTGTTTGGCTTGTTTAATCCTTTCACTAACACCGTATCTTGTATAGCGGACCCAACTAGGCATGCCAAGTTCCATTGTTTCTCACCAAGTGGCAAGTAATGAACGCACTTATTTACAATCACCTTATTTAAGCATGAGACATGAAAACATGATGGAGATTAGAATGATTGGGAAGAGATAACTTGTAGGCCACAGGCCCCACTCACTTCATAATGGTACATGAACCATAAAATTTGGGAGCAAGTTCTTGATAGTGGTCAGCTTTGAGTGAGAAGTATGTTTATATGGTTGCAGGCAAAGAAACACTTGGTCCCCTTCAACAAATTTTCATTCGAAACGACCTTGATTTGTTTTTTGCTTCATGCGATTCTAAGCCATGGCCAAATTTGTTTTTGAGGGTGAAAAAGAATAACCTCGTGAACTATAAGATTGTTGTCAACCTCCCAAACCTTCAATACGCGACATGTATGGGAGAATTGATGGTGGATTTTTCCATATACTTCTTCAAAGGAGTCATGCAGTGGAATTATGGTAAGAGGTGTTTTACCACCATTCAAATGTTGATGTTTGGACAACATGGGAAGATATTCTCTTATATTAATAATTAATAATATAATTATTGATTATCCAAGGGAACATCCTTTCATGGATGGTCACCATATGTTCTCTATATATGGAACACTCATCATTTTAATAATATATCGATCATATATCCTTATGAAGAAAAACAACATGGTATCAAAGTAGGACCGGGCTTGATTCCTTCAGGAGCACTAAGAAAATGAGTAGGTAAAATGTTGAAGTGTTAAATTTATGGAGTTGTTACAATCCTACATGTACAACATATTTACCTTTCACTCCTACCTAAATTATAGAAAAATTCCATAAATTATGGTGGGAAGTAATTTCTAGTAAAATGTCTAATTACCTAAAATATGAAGAATATGCGCACATGTTACTTCTACCTATATTTATGAAAAGATCACATGAATTATGGAGGAACAATTTAACAAAGTCAAATACTATTGGATGGATTATAACCAAATTAATCTTTATTTAGTTACAGGAATTATTCTCAACTATTTATAAGAAAGAAAAATTAATTTAATTTAAAATTTAATTTTCAAAGAGGCGGTGTCTTTTTGGATCAATCTAATATTACTATAAAAGACACTTGAAGGACACAACAATAGACACATATTTTTTTTCTCTCTCATGCGTGGGAAGTGATCTAAGGAAAGAGACGAGAAGTTTTGAGGAGTTGAAATTTTCGAGTTACTTAGTGATGTTCTAGAGTTTACTAAAATAATAATGTATATCATTGGAAGTAATTACCACTTGCAAAAAAATTGCTTGTCTAATTTAACACTAAATGAACATGGTTGAGTAAATATGACATTGATTATATGATGAATGTGTGTTGGTAGAAATATGACATCGAGTATATGATAGGTGTGTGTTGTTCATAGTATAAAGGCATTATTATTTGGAAGGTCATTGTATATAGTTGTGCATAAGATAAATTGATCTCCCCTCACAGGAGATGCTTTTTTGTTGTTCTTGTTTCTTATTCGAGAAGGTCACATGTAATAGCTCTGAGAAGGAGCCATGTGTGATGCGTAGGAGGCATACATGGAGGAAATACCTTCCAACATGATATCAAGTAGAGACATTGCCAGACATGATGCTTAGAGATAGGAAGTATCTAGGAGCAATGTACCTCCAAGGACGGGACCATGCCAAATAGCATAGAAAGTTCTAGTGATCATGGATAGAGCCAGACAAGACCAACTGTAGAAAAAACTATGATGATAGATCCAAGTAGAGGAGGATTTACTACATCCATATGGAGAAGATATTGAGTTATCGCCAGAGAATGAGAGAGATACCTTCGTGTGGGGGCTTGAGAGGCAGGAGGAGGAGTCACCTCAACTCTAGATGGAGTGTTGATGTTTGAGGAAACATCATGAGACATTATCTCTGAAGGGTCTTGTGTGGACTAGTAGGGGGAATGTAGACTTCATATTGACATGCCTCAGTTGGTTAGATGAAGGAGACAAGACATTGGTTTCACAAGGAAACCTTTATATGTCTTGTGAGACATTAGTTACATGAGGGAACCTCAATATGTGTAGACTTTGGTTTCATGAGGAAACCTCTTTATGTAAAATATGGTCCAAGATGATATTACCTTTGGAGGGAGACAATTGAGCCTATTAATAAAATTGATATCGTTGATCCTGTAGATCCAGTTAATGTTCCGAATATTGCAATAGGTGGGAAGAGGCACACGCATGCGGATCGTCGAGACTCTACAAAGAGGCGGTTATGCAACTCCTCGTGGTATTCGGGTGAGAAAAGAGACCTTAGAATATATTTATGATATATTTAGGTTATGATCACATCATTCATTTTGATCCTTTCTATTATGAGGATGCAACTAGTCATCCAATATGGAAAGATTCCATGATGGAGGTATCAGTCCATCATGGATAATGATGTTTGGGAGGTTGTTTTGAATCCTAAGGGGAAGTCTGTAGTGACTTCCAAATATATCTAGATCAAACACCATGATTGTGATAACATCGAGAAGCAAAAAGAGAGATTTTTTGCTAGACGATTCTCTTAGGTGAGGATTCTCTTAGGTGGAAGGGAATAGATTATGAGGGAGACATTTGCTCTTGTAGCTCAATACACTTCTATCCAAATGATTATTTCCTGCAATGTCCATGGTTTGGAGAGTACATCAAATGGATGTGAAGAAAACCTTTCTCAATGGAGATTGAGGAAGAAGTATACACCTCTGACATCATATGGTTTCATGATACATGAGAAGGGGTGTAGTTGAAGAAGACCTGTGGACTCAAGTAGGAACCTTCAGGCTTGTTATGCAAGAGTTGATGGACACTGATGAGTTTGGGCTTCAAAAAGGTGTTTATTAAGTCCCAAGCTGTACTAAAATATTGTTAATGGTGAGACCCTGATCTTGGTCTCGTTGATGATTTATTCCTCCTTGGTACAGAGAGCCTGTGTTGAATGAAAGTATGCATTGGAATCTAAGTTTGAGATGAAGGACAGCAGTATGATGTACTACTTGGGACTATAGGTGTGGTAGAGAACTAATGAGATATTCTTGATTCATGGGAAGTACTGAGTGAGATATTGAAGAAGTTTGGGATCTTGAATTGTAAGCCCATGACTACACCAATCATGATGAATTTGAAGAAACTAAGTGTCTTATTTCTATTATGAAGTAATTGATCTGACTCTCTACAAAAGCAAATGGATTGGATCATTTGATGTATCTAGTTAACACCAGACTTGATATGCGGTGAGTGTACTCGGTCAGTTTATGAGTCAGACGAGATAGACACAATGTATTTTTTTGAAGCATGTGTTGAGATACCCACTAGGCACAATTGGACATGGTATGAGATATACTTCCGGTATTGACATGAGATTGTAGAGATATCACACGACTCGATTGGGCGGGAACACGGTGGATGGGAAGAGAACCTGCAGGTGTTGCTTCACTTTGTTATATTCCATGGTTTCACGATGTAGTAGAAACAAACACGTGGCCTTGAACTTTCTGAAGCATAGTACATTTCGTGGTGGAAGTCTGAAGGCGGTGTGGCTACAGTCCTTAATAGATTTATTTCAACATGTGTTTGGATTACCTTGTTGATAGAGATATGATGGGAGGAAGGAAGTAAGTTGCAATACCTTCTAGAATGGCATGTTGTTGATGTTCTTGCAAAATAGGATGAATTCCCGGTACTTCTTAATGGAGACTATGGCGTGGCAAAGGAATGCCTCCTTCTTTGAGAGGAGTGTTGATGTTCTGACTTCATAGACATTCTCTAGATCCACCACTCTATGTGGCCAGGTTGGGTTGATTCCTTGAGGACAATTATATCAGAGAAGGGATAAGTGGGTTTGGGCTCATCAGAAGGGATAAGTGTGTTGATGTGTGAGGACATATGCAGAGGGATATCCCATTATCCCTTGGAGATCCTGTGAGGACATGTCCCCATGTGGAGAACACATGAGGAAATGCCAAGGGAGTTAACCCTTGACATCACACACCATGGAAGTTGACCCTAGTGTTTATAGATGGATTAGCCTATAGAAATTAGACATGGGAGTGCGATGTGTAGAAAAAATTATCTAGATCATCTTGTGAATGAATTGAGTTGATTAGTGAGGATACTTATTTGAGAAAGGATAAGTGGGTTTGGACTTATAGCCCAAATTCCCTTGTGGAGATCACATGAGAACACATCCCATACAGAGCACATGAGGACATGTAAAAGGAGTTTACCTTGATGTCACACACTGTGGGAGTTGACCCTAAGCGTTCCTAGAGGTAGCCTGTAGAATTCCACATGGGAGTGCCACGTGTGGTAGACCTTTTGCTACTACAAATGGTTATGTCCCTCCACTTGAGCTGTGTGTCTCACGGATTAGTAGATGTGTGCTACTACAGACTGTGTGTCTCTGGATAGTAGATGTGTACTACTACAGTGGTTGTGTACCATTGGCAATGACTGTGTGTCACTAGACAATAGTTGTGTGCTACTAGTAGTGGTTGTGTACCATTGGATAATATGTGTGTACTACTATGGAAATATACCTCCCTAGCTAAGAGGGAGTGTTGATGTTTCAACATCGAATGGACCTTCTCCTAGATTTGGATGGAGAACAAGGGAGATAGGATACATTTATCATAAAGGTGCACTTGTGGTAAATGGGCCTAGGTGTAGTACCTCCTTGATCATGACAAGAAATAATGAGGACTTGAGGTGCTTGAAGTGATTTCCACGTGTCAGTTAGCATCAGGATTACATTAATTCATAGGTGTGTACCTATGGTGAAATATTTTGGTGTGGTCTTTGTCCTAGTCATGGTGATTTGACAAGGAATGATAAAGACTCAAGATGATATATGCTATTACATGTGGACCCAGAGTGAGCCTGATCTCATAGAGAGTCAATTGGCTCATCGAGAGAGCCGTAGAAGGAGTTTGTCCTTGGTTTAGGTGGGAGAGAGACATCTCGTATGACTGACAAACAAGTGTCATGAGTCTAGGTTGAAGTTTGTATACTTTAGAGACAATCTTGGCATGATGCAAAATGTATCCCTCATTGAGAGTGAGTGTTGATGTTTAGACAACATCGGGAAGACATTCTCTTAGATTAATAGTTAATAATATAATTATTGATTATTAAATACTATATATAATAAGTAAATGATAATAATAAATAGTTATTGATTATGCAAGGGATGCATCATTTCATGGATGGTCACCATATGTTCTCTATATATGGAACACTCATCATTGTAATAATATATCGATCATATCTCATATGAAGAAAAACAACATCAACTAGGGGTGACCACTGAGCCCACTAATTTTGGCATTCATACACAAAACACCTCAAATAGGTTTCTAAACACTTGTTGAGAATTTTAGTTTGGCCATTAGTATGGGGATGATAAGCGGTGCTGAGATGCAATTGGGTGCCTTGGAGACAAAATAATTCTTTCCAAAAATTGTTGGTAAAAGTGGGATGTCGGTCAGAGACAATAGAATTATGCATGTCATGAAGCTTGAATATATTATCCATGAAAATTTGAGACACTATGGATGTTGTGAATGGGTGTTGGAGAGAACATAAATGAGAATATTTGGAGATACGATCAACTACCACCATGATGACTAATTTATTGCCCGATTTAGGTAAGACAACAATGAAGTCCATAGAAATATCCTACCAAATAGACGACGAAATTGAGAGCAGTTGAAGTGAACTCGGGGTCTTGACTATTTCTTCCGTATTCCATTGACATACATCACATTCATCCACAAAGGTGCGGATGTATTGTTTCATACCATGCCAGAAGAAAGAACGTTTGGTCCTTTCATAGGTTTTGGTGAACATTGAATGCCCAGATATGGGGGAAGCATGAAGCTCTGAAAGCACCATAGATTTAAGTTGCGATTGTTTTCTTAGATAGAGATGACCTTTGTAGCGAATCTTGTTATTGTGCCAAGAGTATCCTGGAGAAATTGAAGATTTTTCTTGCAACTATTGGATAAAGCCACCAATTTTTGGGTCTTTGTTATAACCCTAATTTTCACCAGACATGCTTACCTAGCATCAAGCCATCTCAGATTCCTTCTTTGTCAAAACACTGCTAAACAACTCTTCTTAAAAACACCTTTTATAAAGGCCCACATGCCCTGCTCCATTACTGCACACGTGTACATGCTAGTTGACCCAAGACAGCTTGCATGTACCTACAAAAGCACGAAAAAAGGAAAGTTGTTGATGGAACACACAGCTTTGGGTGAGTTAACTAAACCTTCCGGCCATGCATGGCCAAGGGTTCGACCAAATACCTAGCTTATTCTAGCCTATAAAAGAAGGGTTAGGGGTCCCATTTGGAAGAGGAGAATCATAGTAAAGAAATTATACCCGATTGCACATTCCCTTTATCCCAACCCTTTAGCCATCCTTGTGCAAAGAGATATATAGAGCAAAGAAGTTGGAGGACACTTGAAGAGGAGCCCAGGACTAGGTTCGCAGAGCATTGGCCGGCTTCATCATTGTAAGTTGATTTGTTGAACTTAATAATAAAGAAGTACTTTTCCCATCCCACCATATGAGGTTTTCATAGTTTATTGCATACATATTGATTGAATCTCTAACCCATTAATCTGTAGATCAAATGCATGTGGAGCTTTTTGTTTATCTTGTGTGAATGCAATTCATCCTTGGGAGGAGAGCTGCAGTCAAAGAGCGATCAAGCATGAAGAAGGATCAATATCAAACGCCTGAAATAAGGTATGCTCACTTGATCTTCTTAACTACGTATTTGCTTAAGAATAATGGGGATTAGGTCCAGGACGATGGTAGAAAGTAGGATTCTTTAGGTCTTTTCTGCATGCATAATAAAACCCTAAGTGCTAGTCCGTAGAGGGATTTCCCACTCACAACAAAATTGGCGACCATACTGGGGAGATCTCTAGGGTTTCTGGGAATATTTTTTGGGTATTTTTAAGAATTGGTTTCATTTCCTGTTTTTAAAGTTTCTGCAAAAGTCTGAGCTAAAAGAGATTCTGGTCTTCCATACCAGTTATCTTTGTTTCTTTGCTTGACTGTATTTTTTTTCGAGACCCACAGAGGTACACGTGGCCTATATAAGGTCTTCACGTGTGTACCCGCAACCTACATTCTCACATCTCGCGTGTACACGCTAGCTGAGGAAGTGTCAGTAGCATGTATGATTCCAGAAAATTTCTTTTAAAAGAGGAATTCATCCTCTTTCCTATCAGAATTAGTCCTTCTCAGGGGTCTTATGGAACTCTTTTTGGTCTTTTTCATTTGCAGTCTATAGCTTAGGCTTCACCTCATATTGGTTTGTTCTATGAAATTTTCCTTGAATTGTTTTCTATTTTCTGTTAAAGTATTTGTCTGAGTCTTCAAGAGATCCTGGTTCTTAGTATCAGTGGTCTTTTCCTGGGTTGGATCGCTTGTCTTTTCATTTGTCTTAGAGTTTCAGAGATACACACGGCCTGTATAAGGCCAACATGCATGTACACGTGCTCTGACTTTACACAGCTCGCGTGCACACGCTTGTTGTTGAACTGTCAGCGGTGTGCTTGTGGAGGAATTTTTTGTTGAAGTTGAGGCAGTCATCCTTTCCTTTGACAAGAGTTATACCTCTCAGGTTTTTGGGTCTCTATCATAGCAGTCAGTAACTTAGGTTTGATCACAACAATAGCTTTCTTTTTCATTTAGAAGTTTTCCTCAAAATTTTCTTTTATAGGGTTTTTAGACAAGTGTGAGAGTCCAATTTTAATTTGCTTATGTGTGATTTTTAAAGCGACTCTTTGCGATCTGCATTTAGGCCAGAAGTTTTTCTTGGTTTTGACTTGTTGATATTCTTCCTTTTTGCTTTGTGAGCATTCAAATAAAAAAAAAAACTTTTATTTCTTTGTTTGGTTAAAAAGTGTTGTTTTGCATTAGTAACCAGGGAAAAGTCTTTTCTTTCATAAGTTCTTGACATTTTACTTAGATCATAAGTAGCTCGTAGTCGAGTTAAATCATGCTTTGAGTTTTCTATTCAAAGATCTTAGAAAAAATTTAAGTTTGAAAAGTTGTTTAAGAGTTGAGTTAAGTAAAGGTTTGTTGTTTCCAGCTTTCTGTTTATTTTTCTTTCGTCTTTCAAACATCACTAGTTTCACTTTTATAACCTTTGAATTAAGAAAAGCCATAAAAATTAACGCTAAATCAATTCATTAGACTTTTTATTTTTGTAGGGTCAACCAACTAGTTTAGGATTAGGGCCTTGAATTAGGTTGGAGAGGAAACACTTCAAGGCCATTAAAATCAAACATTGGAGTCTGAGTTATGGAGTGTCAAAGTACAGTATCATGAAAGTTATCCAGGACTCCCCTCTAACACAGGGGATAAACACGAGGTCACATGTGAAAAAGTAGCGGAGATAACCCCTCCAAAGCTAGACCAATCGTAGTGGAGAACACATATAGAGGGCTTGTCTTGGGATTTCGTCGTTTTCATTTGCCATGGATCATCGTGGGTCTCGAATTCGTTCGAGGTCCTCAGTTGTCTTCTGGACGACTTGCTCTTGATACCCTTGATAGGTTTCAGGCTCGATACTCTGCTCATTGTGGTCTACCCGACTTTTGACTGTACTCGCCTGGTGACTGTTCGCGCACTGGCAACCTGGTTGCCTATCTTTTTAGAGACATACACAGGTGACTGAGGGGTTATACCATGGTACCTAGGACATACATCGGGCCATGCTTTGCAGAGTATACCCGGAGGGTGCTTCCGTGTTCGAATTGCACTTGCACTAGTAAGTTGCTCTAGTGTTGGTTGTTGTAACAGTTCTTCCAATTAGTTTAGTGTTTGCTTGTTTTATCTTGTAGGGACTTTTTTAGTGTGTGTTATTTTTTGAACGAATAGAAAGACCTAGGGTGGTAGACCACCCACTCCACTAGTCGGGAGGAATTTTTTGTCTTCCTATTAGAAATGTGGAGTCGCCTCTTTATAGGCGTTGTTTTGATACCACTGGTTTGCCAGAGTCAGTGTGTGAGACTTTTACGGACCTGAAAGATCCCGCAAGGGGAGAACCTGTGCATAGGATATTCATGGACAAATTTATTGACAATACCAACTAAGGAGCCCCTTCACATGGGGATTCTTGTGCTTTTCCCTTCTTCAGAAACATTGGTGTCCCTTTGATGGCCACTTTGTACATTCCTGGGTTGAATGTGGGATTACCGGTTTGGTTGGGTACCATTCCAAATGTCCCAAATGCTCTTGACACTTCTCAG